>JAOTQE010060559.1:0-18737 GCA_025631205.1 Nesometra sesokonis | reverse complement strand
CCCATTTCGGAAAGTAAAAAATATCAATATCTTTAACACTGTCTATAAAACGGAAATTTTCAGCAAGAATTGATCCCTTAACATGCCCCTGAGGCCATTTCAGGACATCTAAAGACCAAAATTTCCCGGGGGAGGATGCCCCCGGGGCCCCTAAAACTCTGATTCTCCACTGGTCCCCCTTCCGGTACCCCTTTTTCCAAAAGTTTGCATCCACCCCTGTCACTACCCAATCCTGTTGCGTAAACTCCCTATTATATCTCACCTGTTCATCGTTATTTGCAAAAAGAACCAGAATACTATCATCACAGGTGGTCTTACTAAACAGCCAGTCATTCCTTAGATTCTCAGCAAATTGTAATCCATTATCCTCACTGAAAAACAAAAACATCCTTTATTCATTCTTCGGTATCTTTATTTCAAAACACATAAAATACAGGCTACAAAAAATTATATCTATTGCAGCCAAAAATGCTGAATTGCAGATACAATTTTGTTATAAAACGAAATACAACATAAAAAATTACAAACCCAAAATATCATTATTACACACTAACAAAGACCAAGAAATAATAATGGTGAACTTGGATGGTGGCAGACTATAAAACAATTTGGCAAGTATCAACAAGATGGTATATATCTCAGAGATGTCAATTTTAAAATAAATATTTAATATTATATCAAATTAGGCCTAGAAAAATATGTGTGTTTGCTGTCACTATGTCACTTTGTAAAAATTTCAATGAAGGGGCAGGTTTTTTTTAAAGAAACATTTAAAAAATGGACCTGCTTAAAGGTTTATATGGATGAGGGTATAAGATCATTTTTATTGCAACACATCCATTAAAACTGATTTAATTTAAAGTACAGAAGCAATAGAGAGATTCAGTTATAATTTGGTGTCTACTTTCTACTTAAAAAAATCACTTAATTAGTCATAGTTGAATTTCTTATTCTTGACATAATAGCCAAATACCTGAGTACAGATTTAAACATTTTGGAAAAAACTTACACGATATCTATGATGGTCCGGGCAGAAACGAGAGTAACCCTTAAAATAATAGAAAGATTTATATAGTGCAAATGCAGTGGCTCAGGGCGCTTGATCACAACCCCTCCCCAAACCCATCAGAGGTAAAAAAAAATTAGCATATAAATATGAAGATTTGGGCCTAAAGCACCCCTCTTCAGACGAAATGAGCAACCCATTGCGAGCAAAAGAACTATAACGTCAGAGAAAAAGAACCATCAAGCTATCATGTTTTTCTGGTATAGACACACAAGTTTACATCTTGGCAAGTCGTTTTTAGTAACTGACAAGTTGACAAGTTCTTGACAAGTTGTTTTCAGTAATTGACAAGTTTACAAGTTCTTGACAAGTTGTTTTCAGTAATTCTCTTTCAGGTACTGGACAGTGCTGTAAGTGAATCACTGCAGTAACATATGGTCAGTAAATGCATCATGATTATTTTGACATAGCCTTTTAATGGGGTCAATTTTTAAACTGAGGTAAACTGAGAGGGAACCAGAGGCAATGGCTTTATGGACTAAATCCATGACCACACTGGACTTTTTCTGGTAAAACTGACACTTTGGCTAGTTTTACCATAATTAGTTAAGTGTGAACAACACAGAAAATACTTACCTGTGTCGCTCGGTTAGTTTAACCAAGTCCTGCCTGCCCAGGAAAACTGCCCAGGTTAATTATATCAAGTAAAAAATTCCAATGCGAACAGCACGATTTGGGTAAACTTCCCGTGTTACATTATAGAATAGCCTTCATTGGTCAATTGGGTATAGTATTTTACATTTTATTTATTTATTTTTTAAATAACTTGTGGTAACATTAACCATGCCAAATAATCCAAGTGTAAACAATGGTAAAATCTAACCTTGTTAAATGTTACCAATTGTTTTGGTAAACTTTTCCTTTTTAAATCCAGTGCGATTGCGGCTTTAGTTAAATTTGAGGATGGCAAGCCCTGTAAATTACAATGACAAACTTAACTATCAATTTGTAGAACGATAGCTACACCCATAATATAACATATTTGTTGGTAGGTGCAGTTGTTACACAAACAAACAGAGTCATTCTTCACACATTCATTATCGTTTTGGTAAAATTTTCCCTTTTTAAATCCAGTGCGATTGTGGCTTTAGTTAAATTTGAGCATGGCAAGCCCTGTAAATTACAATGACAAACTTACCTATCAATTTGTAGAACAATAGCTACACCCATAACAAAACCTGTTGGTTGGTAGGTGCAGTTGTTACACACACAAACAGAGTCATTATTCACATCATTAAGAGTAGCTTGTAGTTTAAAAGCTGTAAAATAGATACAAATTAATCATTATAAAACCATTACGACAATCGGGCCCATGGATGATCGGAACCTGACGATCAGGCCCATTGATGATTAGGCCCAAATCAACGATTACTAAGTCCACAAATATTATATTCTGTGTTACTAAATCCAAAACTTTGAATTTTTATTTATTTGCTAATTTAATTGCAAAAAGGAATCAAAATGATATATTTTGCCATAAATTAGCATATTTTTCATGATAAGTTGACCAACACAACATTCAAATAAAGACATTCGGACCCAGCAACTATCAAGCCTAAGACGATCAAGCCCACTGCAATGGAAGATCGGGCCCAATTAATCTGTGCCCAATTGCCCAATGAATTGGCCTGATCATCTTGACCCTGATCATCCATGGTCCCGGACCCACTGCAATAGACGAACCCAACAATGCGGGGTTGATGTGGGTGTGGACCAACTCATTTTGAATGTCTCATGCATAAATTGCATTTTCCCACGTATAAACATGTTCAATTCATCATCAACAGGCTTGATCCTAACCTTGCAAGTTGAAAAAACTCTCCCTATACCTTAAGCACTAGAGACTGCCGTAAATCGGTTATGATGTTTGATGGACGATCAGGCCCACGGAAGATTGGAGCCAGATGATCGGCAGGGGCAAATTAAGGGGGGGCCGGGCCCTCACTTTCGGAGAGTTAATATATCAACATTATTAAAAGTGTCTATAAAACGAAAATATTCAGCAAGAATTGATCCCTTAAGACGCCCCTGAGGCCATATCCGGACATCTAAAGACCAAAATTTCCTGGGGAGCATGCCCCCAGACCCCCTAAGACATTGACTCTTTATCGTCCCCCTTCCGCGCCCCCCCCCTTTTTCCAAAAGTCTGGATCCGCCCCTGATTGGGCCCATGATCGTGTGGACGATTGGGCCCAACTTAACGATTATTAAGTCAACAAATATTGTATTCTATGTTAAGTTTAAACATGTAAGCAAGTCGGACTTATTATACATAAGAAATCTCAAAAATGAAACGAAAAAATGATTATAACATAAAGGTTGGTACAACAGTCAACTACAAGTAATATAAAGAAAATAGAGCTTTCGCAATTTGGTACCTGGAAGCTGCCAGCGACTTCCTCAATGCATTTAACTGACAAAAAGTTGGTTGGTGTGTCAAAAAGTTAAACTTAGAATCTTTAAACCAGATGAACATTTTCAGTTAGTTGGCAGGTACTGTACTCTATGCCCCTCCCAAAATTACTGTTACCACCCATGCTATGCTGAAGGAAAAAACAAAACTAAAAATGATAAAAAACAAACATTGATATTTTTTTATCATCTAGGTGTAAACCATTGTTTAATTCATCATCAACAGCTTGCAGTTGACAAGCATTTACATAGATAATCAATAAAAAAATTATAAAAGAAATCTAGTTGAATGTTATTTGTCTCTAGAGGTCAAACTAGCTTTATTTCAAAGGTTGAAACAAAGGCTGCGTTTATACTACACAATAAAATATAAACCCATTTTCTTTTGTGAACTACAGTTTTACTGCCTGAGGGCAACCCACAAAAACTTTTCATTATACTTGATATCCAACCACCCATTAGACAGAAAGTCCCTTAAACACAATGAATTGTGAGATACATGATCAAATTGTTGGCCTATTCAGCCAGTGCTATTAATTGATGACTTTTATGAGAGGCCAAACTGTAGCCTCTTGCAACAAATATGCATGCTCCGAGGTCCAAATCCCTAAATTTTGTGGATTACTCAAGCAGATTTTTTTCTCCAGATGGATGTAATCACACGGAATCCATTTTCGTTTATACTACACACTATACTGCTAATTAAAGTTTGCAGTTAGTGTGTAGTATGTCCCCAAAAACTTTTGTTAATCAACTAGCAAGGTCAGTGACCCATATTACTCAAGGTAATTCTACTAGCTCATGAATGAACAAAAAATCCAAAATTTTACATTTCAATTAAACTCCTTTCACACAGAACTGTAAACTGGGAATATTGCGGTAATTAACGAATGTCGACTTTAGCGTGAAAGGGTACTTTTCTATTCAATGCAGAGCCAAGTCAAAGAAGGTCAAAGAAGGAAGGAAGGTCAAAGAAGGAATACTGTAAACCTCAAATTTTCCACAATATGCAGAAACAAGAAAAGTGGTCAAATTGTTCAATATTTTTTTTTAAAATTTAAACTTCATTAATAATTTTCAAATATTAATTAAAAAAAGATTAAAAAGGGGCAAAATTATACCGGTACATATTACAATTTTAGCTGATTTTAGACGTATGTAAAATTAAGGGTTTATAAACTTGAGGTAGTGATGTTCCAATGTATTATGAAATGAAAACAGTTCTTACTGTCCTCATCCGTTAGTATACTGTCTGGATCGCATAGCAGTGATGAGCTAGTACTGTTGCAGATGTTGGTCTCGTTGCCGGATATCTGACAGTTAACTTGGACAAACACGATTAACAGGATAATAGCATATATTGAAGACGCCATTCTTACAACACTACTCACTATAACCTGGGTTGAAAAAAAAATAATTTAGGTGTATTATATAAATAATCAATAGCTTGCAGGGGTGGATCCAGGATCGTCTAAAAGAGGGGGTGCAAAATTTCTGGCTCGGTGGGCATGTCCAGGGTTTCAAATTTAACAAGAAATATCACCAATAACAGGATGTCTTAAAATATAACAGATATAGAAAAATATATATAAAATTGATAGGCCTACAATACTGGTACAAAAATTATATTCTTGCATGTATTTCGACTATTTTATGCTGTAGTTGTCTGCAGTTTGTATGTATCCTATATTTTTGGGAAAATTTGGTGGCACACGTAAGAGTGGCGAACATGTATTTTTGACGATATTAGAGGAGTGCGCACCAGCTGCGCACCAGCCACCCCCTCCCTCCACCCCTCTAAATCCTCCCCTGGCTTGGAATATTATGGTACAGATTATTTAATGAGGTAAAAGCTGGAAGGGTATGTGGCTCCCTATAAATTATCTAAAACAATACACATAATGTAATGATAAATAAAACTAAGACTTACAAAAGAACCTTCTCTACCTTAAATAATTTAAAATTATCACAAACAAAACTCATCTTCAGCAGGGGCGGATACAGGGGTGTTGCCCTAGTTACCCAGGCAACACCCTTAAGTTATGAGTGTTATTGTCATAAAAACAAAATCCAAAAACATTACAGAACATACTATACAACTATTTCAAATCCCATTTCATCGTATATCAAAATTGGAATTTCAGGGACTGGCAGAGAATAATGACTGCTTCTGCGACTAGCAATTATGTTATAGGTTTGGCGCACACCTGCGAGCAAAATGCCAAAACCAAAATTATCAAACGCAATATTTCACAGAGTAGCAAGGGACTTTGCTCATATAGATCATTTTGCGATATAGTATACGCAAAGTGACGTCACTGGCAATTGTGATTATTACACATTCTCAAGATGGCAACCCACTGCAGTACAAGCACTACTAGCCCAAGGGCCTAAATTAGGCCTAGGCATTTTGATCAGTTAACTGATGACGATATCTAGGTGAATATATTAATTCAGTGATTAATACTATGAAGACTTCTGTGTTCCATTTTTTAGTTATTAAAATATAGAAAAAAGATACCTTTCGGAACAATTACTCTGCACTTGATTTTGTTGTGAACAGGTTTTGGCCATATCTCATGGCTATGATTCACCACTGTGATGGCGCCCTCTTTTGATGAAGAAAACTAGATGCAGCGAACTCTGCATTGATGAATTCTCTACATACATTAACAGCTTGAATCCGAACATTCAGTTCACTCGAGAACTGGAGTCCTATGGTAGCATTAGGACATCCTTGTGCATCTTTGTGATGATGGTTCTTTGTCCACTTTTAGTCTATCGCAAGCCTACACACACATACCAATACCTCAGCTTTGAGTCTAACCATCATATCTCCCACAAACGTTCTGTGGTACGGACTCTACCCAATCGAGCAGCAAACTTACTTGTCACCGATGAAGAAAAACATAAGTCTGAGATCAGCCATGTGAAAAAAATGTTGCGCATGAACGGTTACCGAGAAAGGATGCTTGATATCCACCCTCACATCCCTCGTGAACTTTCCGATGGACCGAATAGGGACAGGATCTCCAAGTCTCCAGTGAGCATACCCTATGTTGGAGGTGTCTCTAAAAGGATTGCGGCGATATATAGAAAACATGGTGTTCCATCTTACCATAAGCCATTTAACACTATCAGATCCATTCTGCCTTCGATCAAGGATCAGTCATTTTCGTTCGAGAGATGTGGTGTAGTATATGAATACAACTATGGTGACTGTCCTGACTCTTACATCGGTGAGACAGGGAGTCAGATGGCTACTAGGGTCAAAGACCACCGGAACCCTAGACTTCGTCCTGTAACATCTATCCAGGAACACTCTGTCGGTACGAACCATGCTATCCTAGATGAAAGCTTTAAAATCATGAGCCTACACCCGGATAAATGGAAACACCACATCAGAGAAGCTATTGAAATACACCAACATCAACCCAGTTTAAACAAAGACCTTGGTTTGGAATTGCCAGCAGTTTACTCCAGTCTCATCAGAGACCTCCCTCAATATGGGGGCCTCTAATTTTCTCCATCAAAAGAAGGCGCCATCGCAGTGGTGAATCATAGCCATGAGATATGGATGAAACCTGTTCACAACAAAATCAAGTGTAGAGTAAATGTTCCGAAAGATATCTTTTTTCCATAATTCAGTGATTGTGGAGTGGATTTTGAGGGTGTAGTTTTTGAAGCTCCCTTATCAAAGTATACAATTTGTACATCCATAACTATGGAAATGCCCTATTGTACCTAACCTAGAGTTTACAAGAAAGGTAGGACTAAAGGTAGGCTCTAACCTAAGTCAGTCATTTTTAAAATGTTTGATGTAAAACATAAAACAAATATGTTGCCTAATTTTGAGTTTCTGGTTAAACCTATGGGCCTCGGTGCCTCCAAATAGTACTATTCACTGAGGGGTGCAGCCCAAATAGTACTATCTGGAGGCACCTTTGGAACGTAGTTTGTAAACTACAGTATTTGAAAGACTAGGTTTATACTTTTATTTCTTTGAATTGTGTTTTTTTTTCTCACTGGTAGCTCTGAATTTGTTGTCTTCTTTTATCGACACTACAGTACAGTACCTACACTACCAGCTCATATATAAAACAGATTGTTCCAGTTATCTTTACACAGTGCTGGTAGGCGGAGTGCAATTATAAACATACCCCACTTTGCCTCTAAAACAAAACAATTAAATTTTAAATGGCCAGCCGTACTTTGTATAGAAGATTTGTTTGAATGCATCCCAGTTTATTTTTTGCCTTCCGTCAACGAAGCTGGTTACCAGAGTTTGCCAGAGTTTTATTTTATCTAAAAAAGCATTTGAGGCTAATCATGGCAAACCCACCAAGTTGTCACAGAGGAAGTTATTGAGAAATAAGCAAATAAACAAAAGGAATTACAAATAAATACAAAAGAAATTTGTGTCTACTTTGTCCAATAACTTTGGTTATAGATGTCCGATTGTGATAAATGACCCCTCATTTTAAAGCTTGCAAAAAGTGTAATGTGGTATTAACAATAACTCAATTTTCGATTTTCCTACAACTTGGTGATTTTTTCGTGTCATTCCTCATTTTTTCAAGTAGCATACAATATGAATAATATCATTGCACAAATGTGTTACTCATTAAGACATGGTTTAACAAAGCAAAAGTTATGGGTTCGAATCCTGCTATGGCAGGGCATTTGTGAGATCTCACCACAATATGAGTCTCATGCTAGGAAAATCCAAATTGGTAGCTTCTAATAGAGTATAATAATAATCTGTAATAGTATTACCTGTAATACTAATAGTATTATCTGTAATAGTGTTATTAATAGTATTATTACTAATACACTTTAAATGACATATTGGTTGAGAAGATATGAGCATTTGAAGTTTTCATGTACGGCAATACAGTTTTGACAAAATGGCCTATAAAAAATATAAAAAAATTAACAATTAAAAGACAATAAATTTTAGGAAACCTGCACAAAGAACACTTTACTTCATGAAAACTGACTTTATAAGTATATTATACTGAAGTATAACTACCATAGTTACTCATAATTGGTTTAAACTAAATTTCTCAAAAATGTTACTTTAGACCAATTTTTGGCGATTACAGTATCTCACCACCTTCAATGCGACTCATTTTGTGGTGAGACCTCACATTTTTTCTTTAGCCAAATTAATTGAAGGATAATGGAGGAGTAGCAATTTTTTAAGACAACTCTGGGTTTAAAATTTCTATGGATAAATCTATAGAACAATTAGTTGTGACGTAACTGACAAAATTTCACAACATTTGAACAACGAAATGCCGAAAAAAATTAATTTAACACTACAGACTTAACTACATTCACTATTAATCATAAATACAATTCTTAAAGCCTGTGAAATATTTTAATAATAATTAATAATGCAGTATACATTGTTACATTATCTTTAACATTTTTCAATCTATGTATCCACTCAAGTCAAAGTTTAGTCTGGTGATAAACTTTCTTCAGTACTTCTACAAATGGACGTTTCGCAAAAAAAAAAAAAAAACCAATAAACAAAAAAAAACATATTGTTGGTAAATATTGTTTTTCTTAAAAATAATAAAAGCATAAACTACAAAATACATTTCATTTATTAATTTTCTACATTAAAAAAAAAAACCACAAAAAAATCCACAACTTTTACAAAACAAGAATCTTTTTCCAGAACATTCCAGAGACTTGAAAACACTGATTTGAATTTCCATACATTTCCATCCTCGAAAAAAATGGATTACTGTGTACGGCTGTAGTTTACAATAAATACCATGGATTTGAATTTTAAGAACATTTTTGTATGCAGGTTATGGATAATATAATAGAGTACAGTAATATAAACCATTTTAAATTGCGTGTCATATGGACTATTGTACGTACTATTTTTGTTTACAGATCCCTGCTACAACCTAGCTAGGCTAGGTCTACTATCATTTTGGCCTCCACCCCAGCCAGGCCAACCCCCTGCCTAGGCCTAGGCCAGCCGGGATCCAGTCATGGCATGATGATGGCCCATGCTTAGGCACCTACTACCTTGGCCCTTCCTTAAGAACACCGGTCCTTGCCTGGCCTAGGCCTAAGGAATAATTATTTGTAGCTAGGATATGAATTATCAGTGTATATTTATGTTACCTTTCTTCAATTTTGTTTATACATAAAACATCACAATCAGTCACCAAACCGAGGAAACTCAAGTGCTCCTTCTTTTCTGTTTGATCCCGTGTCTTGTTTATTTATTACGAAAAAAAGATAAAAAGCTCCCTCTCTCGTCGCAGCTTCGATATATGGAACGCCGTGAATGTATATCACTCTTGATGGTTTGATTTATACAATTGGACAATTGAACTAACAACATTATTATCAAAATAAGTAAATGTCTTACACTACAAATTTATTTGCTCATGTAGCAAGCATAGTTTATTATGCGCTCTCTAAAAAAATCTGAAATCTACTCCCGACTGGCCGTAGATTTCCAGTTCATTTTTTAAATTTCTTACAATGTGTCGGCGCTTCATGCATCGCATTGATTTCTCGAATTTCTCAACGGTGGAGAAAGTGGAAAGTGTGCTGGTTGGTGATTGATGAGATGTTCGGAAAACTTGAAAAATTACCATAATAAATTATTAAAAGACGAGTTAAGTAAGTCATCTGAATTCTCATCGTTAGCATAACTTATACCCATCCCATATTTGTAGTTATTGTATAATTTCGCGTCTTGTCTTCTCTTTTAAAAACGATGAGGCTAGGCGCATAGGCTCTGGTTTCAAAGTGGGTATTCGGTGCAATTGATGGTAGCCTCAACTGGTCCCTCAACCGGCCTCAAACCGTTGAAAGTCAACTCGTACCTTAACAAAAAAAAAAAAAAAAACTCGTCGTACTCATGCCTTGCTAACTCGTACCCAAAATGAATGGTAATTCAAATAGATAACTTGCTGTACCCATATTTCGAGACAACTCCAAAGCCTAGGCCTACCCGGGATATCCCCTACCCGTTATGGCTAACTGAATTGATGTGTCTAATTTAAACCATACTAACAACTTAATGCCTAATTATTCCTATTTTATGTGAAATTAATGGAAGTGACTATCCATCTGCATAGTCAATTGTGCGTCAATTGGTTTCTGTTTCTATGGGTCAACCCAGCGTCTTCTGGTTTTTTTTCCTTTTTTCTATCGTGCACTGTCACTGTACTACATACATGGCGTAGACCTTAACTTTTGTTTTTGATTTTGTATTGTAATGGATAATCTAATGTTTATGAGGCCCTATAATAAATATTTTTTTCCTTTTAAATATTTTTTTTCTTAGAATACACCTCTTTTTATTGTTAATATATTAAAGGAAACTCACTTTTTATTAGTTTATGTTTGCAGGGGTGGATCCAGGACCGTATCAAAGAGGGGGCGCAAAATTTCCTGCTGGGTGGGCGTGTTTAGGGCGTCAAATATAATAACAAGCAAAAAATAATGTTATTTTGCGTGTTTTTGACTGTTTTATGCTGTAGTTGTTTTTATCTTGCCTGTATTCAATTTTTGTGGGAATTTTTAGAGGTGGCGCATGTTAAGAGGGGTACACACTTTTCACGATAATATGGGTGGTGCAAACCAGATGCGCCTCCCTCTAAATCTGCCCCTGGTTTGGATATTATAATACATTGAGTTTTTGTTAACATTCCCCAGGCGCAATCTAATGGGAGGTGGAAACCCCTGTTTTTTGTTAGTTTGTTGTTTGACATGCCAGAATATTAGTTGAATTAGAAAAAAATATACACGGGTGTCCCTCTAAAGGTAAACCAGAGATCATCTATAAAGAAAAATTTCCCGGACTCTAGGCGAGCCCTGGGCCCAAGCCTATGTTAACGTTCAGTTTTGTTATTAACCTAATCCAGTTCTGCTGTTTTTTACATCTTATTCTTGAAATGCCTGAAATGCACACCGTTTTGATACTGTTTTTTTCACAGAAAAAAATTATTAAAGTCTACTATAAAAATCCAACATTTAGATTTTCCTCGAGATTTTATGGTTACAGATTTTTATCTGTGGATGCTTGTACAAATTTCAAAATAATCTGTAAAAAACTAGCGATTGTGATAGATAATAAAACATGAGTGAGTTCTATTTCATAGTGTCTTGTGATGAAATTATTGAAATTGTAATACGAGTTATCCAAAATTTTGGTATGAGTTGATGGGTATGTGCAGGGTATGAGTTGCCCTTTATTTATTTATTTCTTTTGTATATCTCTCGGTAGAAGCGACCTGATGGTAGCATCAGAAAATGAAAGCGACTGCTGTTTTTTAATTCATTGTTGTTTTTTTTTTTAACCATGGATCGTAGTCTACTTGTATCTGAGGCTGAAACATGGCATAGTCCACTTTTACAACCTTTCCGATACAAGCTGGGGTATCTGAACATGGCTGGCAGAGACGGACTGAGCGAGGTTCGAACTCCTATCCTCATGATCTGAAACCCGAACCATGCACGCTGCGCCATCCGCCTTCCCCAAATTTGCTAAAAAAAAAAAAATAAGACCTATGCTATTCCCATTGGTCTCAGCCTTTATATATGTATGTATGTATTTCCAGTGGCCCTTAGCAAAGTATCCCTTATTTAAGATTACTGTGTTTTTAAGAATATTTTTCTTTGTCTAATTTTTTTAGGTATCTCCAACCAGCTTAACATGGGAAAATTTGAAGTAGATCGTTTTGTAACGGCACCCGATCCTGACTTAATATGCTGTGTGTGCTATTGTATATTGGATGACCCATTGGAGAGTCCGTGCCAACATGTCTTTTGCAAAGTCTGTATTTCTACTTGGCTTAACAATCGTAAAAGCTGTCCAAATTGCCGTGCACGATTACGCTCTTCACGGCTGAAACCAGTTCTTCCAATTGTGCGAAACATGATCAACAGACTTCAAATCCGTTGCGAAAACATCAACAACGGTTGTACGCATTCTGTACAGTTAGAAAACTACAATAGCCATATTGAGAATTGCGAGTATGCAGTTGTTCAATGTAGGAACGTTGATTGTACTGAGAAGCTTTTACGCAGATGTTTAAATGAACATGAAATGCATTGTAGGTACCGGTTAACAAAATGTGAGAAAGGGTGTGAACTTCTAATTCCCGTTGACAAACTCACAGAACACAATTGTCTCTCAGAATTAAAGGCAAAGTTACAAAGTACGTAGTTAACTATATCTATTTCTGAAACTCATCTGCAGCTTCAAATTGTATGAAATTACATTTTTCTCTTTGTATATTTGCATACAATTTACATACTTTAGTATAGATTTCTCTAATAAAAGCTTAGCACCCTTTAACACCCAAATCACTACTAGTATAAAAAAACACATCTAACAAAGACTTAATATATAAATAAATATGTCCATCTGACAGACTACATGCATCATGCATGCATGAATGAATTAATTAAGAGTAATGTGAGGCCTCACCACAAAATGAATTCCATGGTATTGGTGTCTAATTGTGAGGTTTCACAACAAAATGAGTCTCATGGTAGGAAAATAAAAAATTGAGTTATTGGTACCTTCTAATAGAGGATAACATGAGCTGTAATCTACACTTTAAATGACATTCCTTGGGTAAGTAAATTCATAGACATGAGCATTTGAAGTTTCCATGTCTCAAAATTTACATGTTAAATAAAATGAAATGATTTTTTTCTATATTAATGATAACGTGTAGTTTTTTTTTTAATTGATAAATAATTCAATTTTTAACTTATTTAAAAAAACATTTCTCACAAGCTTTCAACTTCTTCTGATGCCTTGGGCACGTGATGTTGGTTGTTGACATCATCAGTCTTGGGGAGAATTTTAAGGTCTGTGCCTCCCCCAGTTCTCTTCCTTAATTTGGTTTATCCAAATAGGAGAAAGGTTGTACTGACCACCATCCTTGTTCAGGGAAGGGTTAATAGTCCTGATATCGATTGCCTCCTTAACCCCCGGTTCAACCACAAGAATATTAACGTTGGCTCACAGAGCTCAAATTTATCGCCAAGACAGTTGACTGAAGACCTCACCAACTAACATTACATAACCAAGTCTTTAGGAGCAGCTGAAAACTTGTGAGAAGTAAGTGTTTTTTATGCCTATCAATTCAACCTGGATAGATGAACTTTCATAAGGACAAAATATTATAATTTCTTTATTTTTTTTTTCCAGAGGTTGAAGATAATTTGCAGACGATGACAACAAAGATGACAGATTTTGAGAAACGATTGCTAACGTTAGAACAAAACGAAAGGAATGGATTTGATAGATCTGCATCTCCTGTTTTTCGTAGTTTAAGACGAAGTCCACCACTACCGTGGTACTCACCCAGTGGTCCTAACCGAAGATCTCAAAATAATGACAGATCTAGACAGAATTCCTACAATCAGAACGAAGGCAGATGGAGACGAAGACGAAGAAACAGAAGTTTGTCCCTCCTCAGCAGTCCTAGAAGAAGCCCTAGAACTCCTTCCAGAAGTCGCAGTAGATCACCATTGAGTGGTGGGACTTGGTCGAGAAGCAATCGATCTGGTACATCAACGCCATTGTCGGTTGCAACAGTGTTTCAGGAATTGTATTCTGACAGAGCAGAAAATAACTCTACCGATGATGATTCCTTTTATTCTGAGATGAATAGATCTCTTACAAGTCTTGAATCCACTACTGATGCTGTATCTGGGAGCCCAGCACAAAATATAGAAAGATCAGAAGGAAATGTAGGCAATAACAATAATTCCAATACTGCAACACAAGAGGACAATGCTTCTGTGACTATAGTAGTTAGCAGTTCTCAACCTGAAAATAATACTGACATTGAGCCAGTTGTTTTGAATACATCAAGTGAGGTTGATCTTCTGTCTGTAGAATCTGAAAATCGGGAGGAAAGAGATCGTACTGTTCGGAGATCAGCACGATTAGCAGCTAGCAGTGATCCTAACAACTCTATAACTGATAGAACAAATGAAGATAGTAGCAGTAACCAACAGTCAACTCCCTACTCATCGGTTCCGGTTCTCTCCAGAACCACGATCCACGATATCTTAAATGCTCCCACGGAATCTAGTGGCAGTGATGATTCCGTCTGGGAACCAGTCACTGGCTTGGTGACAACCGATTCCAGTATTGAGGAACAGGATGAAGACTCAATTGACAGTGCTAGCGCTTACTACTCAAGCAATGAACATGGTGATTGGGGAACTTTTTTACTTATGAGCTATGATTCCAGCGATACAGACGACACCTGGTCTTGGCACGATTACAGAAACAACCGACCATTACCAGACAGTGACGGGTAAAAATAAACTATTGTAAAAGTTGCAATTTTTGCATTGCATTAAAACTAAAACCATCACAAGTATTTATTTCCATGAAAGTTTGTGTAGCACAAATTTGAATTTAAAAATACAAAACGCTGAAAGTTTACAATGCGAAAATTACAACCTTTACAGTATTTTGTTAATTATTTTATTTAAATTGTTAAATCCAATGGAGTTTTATCCCACTATGTCATGCGTTTGAAATGAAATCCCAATTTCTTTATTCTTTACACTGTTCTCTCACAAAATCCAAAATGGAATGTGTGGACCAGTACACTGGGGAAACCCTCTACTCATCTCAAAAGATGCACTGGGTTCTTTTAAGTGCACACCAGCCATTGTATACACTGGGCCTACGGTTTATAGTCCTTATCCGAGAAGACTTGTTCCACCACCAGAACCAATGGTATGAGTAGATCTCGAACGCTTGCTGTTATTTTGCTATGGTTCCCCTGCAACAACCACTCGTCCGCACGACTAGCCCAGAGAGATACTGCCTTTAGTGAGCGGCGCTTTTCATTGGAAAAAAATCTGGTGTGCAGATAGATTCAATCCTGGGATCTTAGAATTGGAGGGCAAACATGTAACCACCATGTCACAATTAAAAATAATATTGTGTTTACTAAACTTGTTCCTATTTTAGTTTACATTTTTTAACCTGTAATTTAAATTTTTCGATATATTTTTCCCTTTTTTCAGGGATCAGTCAACAGAACAATCAAGAGACCGCCAAGATGATGTGCTTGGAGATGAAGAGTTATAATTACAGTGAAACTTACCTAAGTCGAAAAAATCGACTTAAAAAAAAGTTAAGAATGTTATTTGGTGGAAACTACATCAAACTGGCAGGAAATCAATAATAAAAGGATATAAATCAAACTTTTCAAATGTAAGTCAGATTTAACATTGAAAAACTGTAAGAAAAGTGGCCAGCAGCCAGGACAAAAATATGGGAGTCTCTCGGCCAAAACGGAAGTGTTGCCATGTATGTGAACTAGATCACAGAGGTATCTTAGCAACAAGATTGAATGACACAAAGCATTCAATCAAGGGTACATTATTGCCATGTTTAAAATAAACATCAAGATTCTAAACACTGTTTGTTAGACTCTCTGACAGGCCTTACGGTCGGGTTTATTCACTTTTATTGATTGATTCCTTTTAAGGCGCTATTGACGTCCCATACTTATTTTAGTTTAGCCGTAAGGCCTGTTAAAACAGTTCATGTGTGACCATTCGCAAGAGAGAAATGATGTATTTTGTCCCTCCGTAGTTGGCATGTGGGCGGTTCGAAATAATGTTTACAGTATGATCGAATGGTCACGCTTGAATACAAGCACAATATGTGGCAAGTCAAGCTAAGGCCCTTCGAAAAAATAACACCCTCCAACTAGGGTTAACATGGTAGATAATGGTAGTGAAAAAGGTAGATCTAGGTAGATAACAGGGTTAACCCTATAAAAACTACCATTCACATATAGCATTAACATTATCCTATTATGACTAAAACCCATAAATTTCCCAATTAACATAAGGTCAGCTCCCCTCTCAAGGGAGACTACCAATGATATGGAATGCCCTTAAATTACATAGAAAAATACAGTCATCAGTAGACCTTCAGACTAATTAAAACTGACATCACAACAATCACTTATGACCTTAAGGTACCAATAACACAACTGTGCTGCTAGGTAGATATTCCTAGTAATTTAACATGGTAGACCCACCTTGTTTGAGGGTGTTATTTTTTTAAAGGGAAGGGAGAGACTAGTCACAAAGCTAGCTTTCTACAATAGGCAGAAATAAAAAAAATATAATTTTTTTCAAATTTTATTTCATTTCAAAAACATAATTCAAATAATAATTCATATGAACCCTGATAGGCTCTTGGACATTTAGCCTCTGATGATTAGTGTCCAAAAATTATGTATAAACACATAGTGCTCCATGATTTTTCTTTCAGTCTTTTACTTCGTTTTTATTAAATTATATTATTTTAATGAATAACACTTTTAAACCTAGCCTTAATCATACAAATTTAACAAATACATTTACAACATATAAACCTTACAAAAATATGTAATGTGCTCAGTCAGTCTTTTTTAAATAATGTTTCCAAATCTTCTCTAACATTTCAAGCCGAAGTTAGACTCGCTTAGGCGATCCTCTCTTCACATAGGCTTCTATGAGTGGTGTCTTGTTCGAGGCAAGAAATCCTGTTTTCCACACCCAGTACCTGTTAGTTTCTGAGCCAATTGGTAATCAATTTATGAACGGAAATGGTTTATTTTTTTATCACAAAAGAATAAGTCTAAACATTGAACTTTCATATTATATGAACAATTTTCAGATGGTCAATAAAAAATTTTAAAAATGCAATTTAAAGTAGTGCTGTTTTAAATCAAGGTACAGTACAGTATACTAATAAGCAATTTTCAAACACTAAAACTTCTAAATGTTCAAACTTCGATGTCCATAACTTTGCAAGGGAATATTGTATGAAACTGATTTTTTTTTTTGCATGTTAACGATAATGTGCATTTTATAACTTTAATATAATATTTATATTTAATATAATTTTAATAAAATTTAAAAATTGAGTTATAAATAACTGAATTTTTCAATTTTCCGACATATTTTTTCCATTGGTTTGGCTCTGCCATAGGTTCATACAAAGTGGATCTTAACCCTTCTGTTCTTGTTGTTGCTGTTTCCAGCGCCGCCAGTTTTGAACGGACATGTATGATATTTAGTTAAAAAAAAGTTCTATTTATCTTCTAAAAATATTTATCTTATTTGCATTTTCAGAGACTGTTGTCATAGTTCTATATTTGAAGCATGTCATGGCAAAACCACCCAGTTGTAGGAAAATTTAGTTATTGTTAAAAGCATATTACATTATTCGTAAGCTTTAAAATGAAAGGTCAATTATCAAAATCGGACATCTATAACTTAAGTTGTTGAACAAAATATAAAAAATTCTTTTGTATTTGTTTATATGTCCTGTATTGTTATTTGCTTATACTGTATCTCAATACATTTCTGTACAACTTGAACTTAGTGGTTTTGCCATGACTAGCCTCATATTGAATGTTTGTTTTGTACCAAAAAAAAAAAACATCTCAAAGGTATGATTCAAACCCATGACCTTAAAATGCGTGTGTCCTACTACTCATTGGTCTAACTATTCTAACAAGACATAGGTTGTGGGTTTAAATCCTGCTTTCTATTTAATTTGTTTTTGTTTTTTAATTAAAGATAATTAATTTTGCTCCATATACAGTATTTATTGAAATGGACATTTTTGCGTTCAAAAATAAATTTGAATACTGAGGTAATCTCAATAATTGCTTTTGGACAAATGTCTAAATAAAGTTTACAAAAATTTTGCTGCGTAGCATAGCTCATTTAGTTATATTGTATGCCTACTGTAAAATGGTCTTGATGGCAATCGGTGGCGGCACCAGGAATTCCCCGACGGCAGGGCAATGCCCCGACAGGAAGTGCAACCCCCGACAGCCCCTGAGAGATAGGCCAAGTTGGAGGTGGGCGTGTTTGCCGTAATTTGCATGCCTTTTTAGGCCGTTTGGTATATTGGGAGCTCGACTGATCCCAGGATACTTTAAGTATTGTTCGAAGGCAATGAAAGTGAAAGCAATTCAGATGATGTTCAAAAGCTTCCGGTAGGTTGGCCAAGTCTCACTGCAGTAGAGTACTCAGGACACATGCGGAGTATATCTTCACTTTTAAGCTTATATCGAGTTTTCTGTTGTTCCAGACTCTGTTGCGTAGTTTTCCGAATGTAGTTGCAGCTTTTCCTATACGGTGACTTATTTCAGCATCTAGGGTATTGTTATCTGTAATAATGGATCCAAGATAAGTAAATTTGTTGACAACTTCAAGCGAA
>JAOTQE010060548.1:0-18739 GCA_025631205.1 Nesometra sesokonis | reverse complement strand
ACGTTCCTTTTGTTTTAGAATGGTGTGTACCGAGTTGAAATTTCGAATTAGCTTTGTCGTACCTATATTGGTTAAGTGTAGTCCTCTTTTTGTGAATAATTGTGTCTTAATTTGTCCTCGATACTTGAAAGTTACATCGTTATCAATTAGTCTGTATTGTTTTCTATTGCCCATATCTTTTATTTGATGATTGAATTTTGTAACTCGTTCATTGTTTGAATTTGAATCAAGTCTTGGGCAAATTGTTGACAAGATTAGTTCCGCGTCAGGGGCTAGAATTTCAATTTTATTAAGCATTTCTTTATAATCTTTGACTCCCTTTTCAACTTCGTCGTCTTGTGTGCAGTTATTTGTTCCGATGTGTACTATTATTACCTTATATTCGCTCAACTCTATATCATCTAATTTGTCTGATAATGTTATCACATTTGCTCCACGCATACATCTTATGTCAGTGTTCTGTAGTCCGTTTTCGTTGATGTCCCTGACCATGGAATCACCTATGATCAGTGTTTTATGGCATGTATCTGTAGCATCTTCCAAGTGAAAATCGGTGTCGTGTACGTTATCCATGAAAGCGTTTGTTGATGACGCATCATCTAGGCTTATCACAGGGATATCCTGATTGTCATTGATCTTAGCTGTCATATGTTTATTCGTGTCGTCCTTTTGTTTATTTTCCAGTATATTTATGGATATTTGCTGTTCTTTAACAGTCTGTTCAAGATTAAATAGCCTCTCAATCATCAAATTAATTATCATGGGTAATCGTGAACAGTTTTTACATTTTTCGTCATCGCTTTCATCGGCATTTGTTGTATTTTCATGTCCTAAGCCTAATTGATTTACTAGTGTATCAATATAATTTTCAGTTTCGTTTAGTTCAACAGATTCTGAATCATTGTCTTCAACTAGAGATTCAACTGGAGATTCTACGTTATCATCAATTGATACGTGTTCATCATCTGTATCAATCATTGGAATTTCATCATCCCGATTTTCCAGTACCGAATTCTCGATACCGAATGATTCAAGATACGCTAATGCCCGTTCTTTTAAATAGAATGATTTATACGTGGCATTTTTGAAACCATCTATCTGAGTTTTGCACTCCTGCCATGTTTCATATAAACCTGGCTTTAGACCAATAGCCACGGCATACAGTTTCTTTTTTTGTCTGTCACTACTCATGATCAGAAACAAAAGGCGTCTTAGCGGAACGAATACAATACGCTACCCGCTAGTTACTCGTTGCCAAGTGTTGCCTGGTAACCGTAAACAATAACAAGCTACTCCGCCACTTGGTCCGTGTGGCGGGAAAACGGGATCAAAACAAACAATTAAAATCCACAAATCGACAGTAATATCATTAATATATATCTTGTAAGTCGTTGACTTCTATAAATATGACTAATATAGCTTATTTAGTTACTATATTAAAATTCAAATACTTATCTGGACTACATCAGGCCAGATCATGAACGACGTGTAGGGGTGGGCAACTACCCTGCCTTGTCCGTTGTCGGTTGTTAATGTACAGTTCGGACCAGTGCCCACCGGCTTAGGAAAACGACGTCAAAAAGTAATATTAAGTCAAGGTCCACAGGTTATTTTCTTCCAATTGCGTATCTAGAGGTTACATATTAGTATTGATAGTACTGGATACGACACTTTTTATACTGCATACGATAAATAACAGTTATTTTGTGCTCACTTCCGGAGGATACATACGATACCGTGTGCAACCATTAGTGAAAAAAAAAAAAAAGAAAAAAACAGTACACAACTGGGAGACAACCAACAAGTATAGAGTGGACTTATTTCCAGTGGAGTTCTATTGGTAATTGGAAAGTATACCAAGAGACAACGTACATAACTGAGAGACAACCATCAAAAGCCTAGAGTGAACTTATCTCCAGTGGTGTTCTATTGGTGATTGGAAAATATACCAAGAGACAACTTACATAACTGAGAGACAATCATCAAAAGCCTAGAGTGGACTTATTTCCAGTGGTGTTTTATTGGTGATTGGGAACTACACCTGTACACAACTTACACAACTGGGAGACAACCATCAAAACTCTAGAGTGGACTTATTTCCAGTGGTGTTTTATTGGTGATTTGGAAGTAAACCTGTAGACAACTTACACAACTGGAAGACAATCATCAAAGGTCTAGAGTGGAATTATTTCCAGTGGTGTTTTATTGGTGATTGGGAAGTAAACCTGTAGACGATTTACACAACTGGAAGACAATCAACAAAAGTCTAGAGTGGACTTATTTCCAGTGGTGGTCTATTGGTGATTGGGAATTACCCCTGTACACAACTTACACATCTAGGCCTAGGAGACAACCATCAAAAGCCTATCGTGAACTTATCTCCAGTGATGTTTTATTGGTGATTGTGAAGTACACCAATAGATAAGCTAAAAAAAAACCCAGAGAAACTTATATCCAGTCTGGCCCTTCTAATTGGAAAGTAATGTAAGTTAAGGAATTGACAATATATTCTATCAAAATCTATATTTATCCACAGGTACCCAGATCAACATACTAACAGATTGTGTAACTGAAAATATTCTTCTGGTTTGAAGATATGATAGTGTTAAGCCTAAATTTTTGACAAACCAATCAAATTTACTGACCTGACAGTTTCGAACACCTGATTCAAGGTGTCCTTCCTCAAACTGACAGCTCTGTTAAGCATTCCATTCACCGGTAGGTGGCAGTCGCCTAACAACAAGGTCATATACGTGACTCAGAGTAAATGTGCCCCTCCAACTCTGTTCATGGTCTTGTCTCCTCTATGTCTTATCCACACTGAGTCACGTATACAACTGTTGATAGGCAACTGCCACTTACAGGTGAACGGATTGCTCAAAAACCATCACTATGAGGAAGGACACCGTTGAATCAAGGTGTACAAAACTGTCAGTCAGGTCAGTAAATTTGATTGGTTTGTCAAAAATTAAAGGTAACACTATTGGTTTCTTGTTTAAAGTAATTAATGAAAAATTCATTATCAAAATATTTTTAAAAATATACATATTTTATCTTTTTTTTTACCATCCTTGACAATTTTGTTTGTGCTTTCCAGAAACAGAGTTTCGTTAGGGGACATCTTATGGAATACCACTTTCTGTATTGACGATTTTCCACTTCTGAAAAGTTAAAAAGAAAAACATGATTAAGCCTAAACTGGTACACAATGCTTAATTTAAGAAAAGAGCAATTTCATAATTATTACAATAACACCCTTTATTTTCGCATTCCATTCATTATTGCAAAAATCAAGAAAATCTCAAGATTTAATTTGTCAAAAACAATTGCCAAAACAAATTTACTAGACGTGATAATTTATACAGTAAATGATCTGTTCTTTTTTGTTTAATTTACAATAATTTACAAATCAAAGAAATAAATACTATCGACAGTAAAATATATGACTATATCATGTGTAGGCTCTATGTATCCCCTACGATAAAAGAAAGCACAGTATTGGGGACCCATGGCGTGGTCTCAGCCAAGGCCCAATATAATCAGGCGGAGAAGATTATGGCCGTGTTTCCGCAGGAAAAAATTATCCGATAAATTATCCCGATAAAAATTATCCAATACAAGTGCTGCAGAAACGGGTGTTTAACCTGTTCTGACTTAAAAAAATTATCCGATAATTATCCGATAATATTTCAATAATTATCCGATAATTGACCTAAATGTGATAATTTTTTACCTTTGACACGGGGTCAACCTTGATCTTACTTTTGCGAGGATTTCACCGCGGGGCAACCAGGGTGCCACGCGAGGAAAAGGGAAATCACCAAAAAATCGCCCGGGAAGTTAGTGGACTCATAATGCATTATGGTATACACTGAGTTTGTGCAGCTGTATTTTTTTTAATTGATTTGATTGGATGATATTTTATCGGATAATCCGGAATTCCTGCGGAAACACAGCCTATGTAAAAAAAAATCATTATTCTATGATACTGTACATATTTAATAAATGTATCTCTTATATCGAGTTTTGGTTCTAATATACAGTATCCTTATCATTTTTACTTTAAATTTGTATTTTGAGAGGAAAATTTTCTGCAAACTTTACTGATTCTTAGTGCTGCCAGTTTATTGTTTGGAATGATCTACTGGCAATGCTTTACACCCAAGTCGCTAGCGGATCAACAGCTTTATGTTCACACAGCAATTAAAAAAAACTTTAAACAAGGTGAATTTTTTTTTTAAGCACACTTTCCCATAAATGATAAATCAAAAACGATCATAGCCTAATGGAAGGCTGGATGTCTATGCGGCAATTGGTGAATAAAATCGTGAAAATTGTTACACATAATCGGCCTAACTAGGCCTAGAAGAGAGGCTTGAGCCTAGCTAGAAGAAGCGACTCACATGTAACAGAAAGGTCGCCCTTGGCCTGCTACTATGGATAAATCATAGAGGTAGGTGGATCGGGATTTCGGGACATAAACATTGGCATCATGGGCAAGTACTATAATTGTCTTCAACCAAAAATAAGTTTGTGAACAAATTACATGAACAAATTACATTGTTTGCGTGCAAGGTAATAATAGTGAAAAAAAAATCGTGAAAATTTTAAGCCTGTTGAAAGAGCCAAATTGATATCAAGCAATACAGCAGACGAAATTGGCTTAAATGGGGAAAAGGAGAGGGGTTGGATAATATGTTGTTAAAAATGATCATATGTGCTAAATCTACTGCAAAAATTCGTACATGGCTTGACCATTTACTGTTTTGAATAAAGTAGAGTGTATTAAGTCTTTGAGTATGTACAGGAAAACTGCAAAAATTGTAAATATGCATGCAGCAGTGTTTTGAGATGCTGGTGTTAAGATATTGTTTGATAAATACCGTCGTAGCCCCATCAGGAGTATCCTGGGCTTGGAATCAGGGATTGAATGTCCCGCATCTCCATCGGCTTCGTCTGGAGGTCCGTAGGCGAAGTCTTTTGGGAACGAAGTGCTGTAGCTACTAGGCATAAAGTTTATGTCGTCTTCTTCGGACTAAACAAAATATGTAATTAATCACTAAAAGCAGTAAAGTTAAGTATGTTATGTTACCATACAAGTTTTTTCACAATGTCACCAAATTTCATAAATCATCCGTATACTCCATGGAGAACACAAAGCCTTCATTTGAGTAATTTCTTAGATGTCTTATTAATTTTTTTTCAATTATCAAGATTACTCAGTGGCCCCTTTACAAGGTTATGTCCTTAAGACTATACCACCGAAACATTAAACAATGAAATTCTGCATCTTCTGGTGACAGAAGTTATACATTATAAAAGTGCATACGAAAAGAAAATCTATGTATAATAATAGGCAGTAGAATAAGTTAAGATAAAGTTAAACATGTCCAGTTTTTAAGATGTAATTCTGGACAGTTTTACTGTAAAAAGCATAGTGTTTTCATAGTCATTAAATAATGCATATCCAAAAAGAAAAATATTTAATAATAGATTGTCATTGAGTTGTCCAGTAGGGTCGTCTACAGATGCACTCACAATGAGTTTTCTGGTGTCAGTGAGAAAAATAGTTCTGAGAGCAGCATAATAGGGCCAAAAGAAGAAGTGTTTAGGGTCCTCAATCGCGCCACACTCACGGCTAGATAGTGAACAACCATAGAAGACAACCATCAATAGTAGGCGCAGGGATGTCACTCGACTTTTTCGTCCGGCATATCTAGGCTAGCGGCCACCACTATTATTCCTAAGCATTTCTAGGCTAGCAACCACCAACTACCATTTCTACCCTTAATAACAATTGTCAATTTCAATAAAATATGTGAGTGTTACGTCGAAAAACAATAGAAATCCTAGCCTTATTACGAAACAAAAGATTACAGCTTGTGTTCTTTGGTCACATTTTGTAATGTAATGAAACAACTGCCATTCTTTACTGTTCATCGCACGCTTGAAAAGCATGAGTCATTGTGTGCGTATGGGTGGGTCACACTTCACGAAAAAGAAGGTGCTGTTTGCCGTCCGGCACTCAAAAAAGCTGGTAACATCCCTGTAGGCGCCTACATGGGATCGCAATTCTACAGTGTTAAGTTCGCTATCTATAAATATAAGCTATAAATAATAAATTTGAGTCACTTCTTGCACATCGTAGTAGGCGAGCATTAACACAATTGTCCTCTCACTTTTTAAAATATACATCCTCGAAAAGTACCATCATTCAGAGAAATTATGCCATTTATTTTTTGTCTATTATATAGGTGACAATCCCTTCACAAGACAAACATATAAAATTAAGTACAGTAATATCCCTTTCAAACTGCCAACACAATTACAGGAAGATCGCGCAATTAAGCTTCATGGTACGTAAAATTGCAAGACAAATTTCAATTTGTATTGTAAATTGTGTAAAAATGTTATCACAGGTTGACAGTCCCGGGACAGTGAAACGGAATGGCTTTGATGCTTTCTAGGACGCTTCCTGGATGAACCTGGAAGTGTAAATGATTCCAATTTTAAGTTCCAGAATGGTTATATCCGCTTTCATTGGGTAACTCGGCAGGTGATTTAATAGCACAAATTTTATTTGTAAATCACTGTTCTAATAAATATGAGTAATAGTAGAATATTTCATTGCATATTATGGGTAATTTTAGGTGATTTGGTTGTTTTAAAGTACCAAAAAATTTTAAGAAAGACATCCCTTATGTACATCTTGAGTGTGCTGTTTGGGTTATTCTAAACAATTATATGCCTAAACCGGATTATAGCAGTGTAAACTGTAGAGGTCTCAAGCTTGAGAAGTGAAAAATCAGGAGATTTTAATGTCGGCTGCTTTTTCGATCAAATTTGCGTATGCGACGTGCCTCAATAAAAACATAACACAGAAAAAATATATAACAATATGTAAAAATATGTATATTATTGTATAAATTGTATTTAACATTTTGCTCCTAGGTTAGGCCAAGACCCACTCTGAAAACTTTTGGGAGGCACTTAAAATTTTCAGGAGAAAAATGTATTTTTTCAGGAGGGCGGGAGATGACTCAAAAAATCATAAGACTCCCGCCATTTTCAGGAGACTTGGACCTGTGAAATGGACTCTGCTGTAGTAAAGCGTATTCCTCTCGAAATGTCTGATAGGGTGTAAAAGGGAACTCGTTACACAATCGTTGTGTGGGCGTCCCAGGATTGGATTTCGCTTGACAGTCTAAAAGGGTATATAGGCCTAAAACCTGATTATCAGAAATGACTTAAACCCACAAATAGGCTCTTCATTCCACTGTACAGCATCCTATCAAAGAATTATAAATTACAATTTAAGCACAGTAAATATAGACAGATTCCAGTTCTCAGTTAAGAAAAAAATAAATAATAAAATTTGGCAGCAAATTTATTTTGTTGCATTTTTGTCACTGAAATTGATTGTTAAATTCTTGGTGTGACTTATGATGCCAAATGGAACACTTTTCGTTGGTTTAATATTGTTTGGACAATTTGAAAATGCCAGCTAAATATTTTGGGCCCAATCGTCCGTGGTGGCCCGATCCGTCTATCACCCGCCTCACTCCAGTCAGCAGACCATAACAATTATTCAGTTTAACTGTGCTGCAAATTAAAAATCTGACAAAGCATATCCCCAAAATTACTAGGCCTACAATAAACTCATATTATTCTAAAGGAATCCATATATTGGTTGATAATCATGTTTTATTATTAGTATACAACAAGCGAAATATGTCAGGGACGAAACGACCAGAAACCAGCCAAGGCTAGTTAGGCCCTCAGCAGCCAATTCATTCAGTCATCAACCTCTGGGCCTAACCCGACAATATCGTTTGTGAAAAAGTATACTTTATTAAGTTTTTGCACATGCTAAAATCGAAATAATTAAACTCCAAAACTCAATGATACATAAGCATAAATTGTGAGAACGATGTGGTTATTTGTAACTTGGATTTATATCAAAGTTGGCTGATGAAATTATCTACAACTCACCTGCATTTTGGTACAGTATCATGTGATTAAATTGTTTAGCTCGCCTTGGTCCGTGGTGTCGACTGCTCGCAGTCAGCTGACATTTTTATGAAATATTTTTTTACTAATGCAAATTATTTTAAAAATTTATCTAAATAAAAGTATTTATATCTAAAAAAATAAATTAAATTATAGCAATATATAATTTTATATTGAATATTTGTTTATTAATATTAACAATTTATGAAATTGCCTAGGTATAAAAAAAACTAATCGTATTATTTTAGCAACAGACGAAACGTCAAAGCAAAAATGAAAAATGGTTTGCTGCCATTTGCCATCATTTCAAATTCGTTATTTATTTATTTATTTAACCATATTTAATCATATTTCATTTCACAAGTTTGACCCATCCAACGTGAGCTGATTATGAGGGCCCTCAAAAATATACATAGGGCCTATATTAAACTAACATAAATATCATTACAAAAAAGTATACATATCATTTTAAGATTTAGGCAAATAAAAAAATTAAATTGTTTTATTGTCATTTCTTACTCTATAGTATGAAATAAAAATATGTTTTATATTATTAATTTAAGTTTCAGCATTAAAAAGAGTATAAAATATCATAGTATTAGAAGTTACTATCAGCGTTCAGATTTTCGTTGGCCCCGTGGGATTCTCCTGTTGGTTTTGTTTTTTGTTTTGTTTTGTTTTGTTTTATTTTGTTCTGTTCTGTGTTCTGTTCTGTTTTGTTTTGCTTTGCTTTGCTTTGCTTTGCTTTGCTTTACTTTGCTTTGCTTTGCTTTGTTTTGCTTTGCTTTGCTTTGCTTTGCTTTGCTTGTTTTGTTTTTGTTTACTCAAAATCAAATCGAGATACCCCACCACACCCCAATCCTGGATCCTCCTCTGACACTTACCTTTTTTTATATTTTCATCATTACAGTTTCAGTATTGTATTTTTTTGATAACCTATCACATTTTATTATTTCAATGATAAAATATTAAGCATGCTGAAAATTATATCGTAGGCTCAGAAATCTTACAAAAAAATTAGTTCGAAAATAGGCAATGACAATGGCAATGTTTTTATTTCGTTTGTAAACATACAGAATTATGCTCTTTCAATTTGCACGCATGTTGCTTAAAGGATAGATTGATTTGTATGATATTATAATTACGTTAATTAGAAATGGTTTACTAAAAATGCGCCTCCAATTAAAGTAAAGGATTGTTTTATTTTACGCTATTTATAGAGGGCGCACGTATAATTTATTCGAAAAGAGGTCAATCGATCAGCAGTTCCAGGTCATACAACGTAAAGTCAAAAACCTGGCTCGATCGATCGGAATAAACGAACGTTTGGCCTAAGAAAAGAGGTCTATTTCTGTCCAAAATTTACAATAAATGGCTTTTTCTAGTTTTGCAAATATACTGATAACATAATTGAAAATTGCACTTAAAAAAACTGGTGACCCAACAAGACGAAATACGTAAGTCCGTCTTTTTTTACTGTTTATAATTTTCGCTCGACTATTTGCCAACCGGGAAGTGGGATGGGTGAACCCACAACCGGGTTGTTTATGCGGTGGGAAGAAACGTACAAGCAATGGGCCTAGGCCTACCCCTAAATATGTGGTTTACATTAAAACCAATACAATTTAGGCGCTCATATTATAAGCATGAATGTTTGTAGTCCTACTAATTAGGCCTAGACTAGGCCTCCTATAGTATTTTACAAGCAGGCAGGACCGGTTAGCTAGGCCTAGCTAGGAGGGGCCTTCTTCACCTTTTCTTGTGATGATGGAGGTGTGGGTTAGGCTGGGCTAGGGGCCTGGACCTGCCTAGACTACCCTTATTACATTGGGACTATTGTACTGTAGTGTTTAACAAAGCACTTTATCAGTATAGGCCTAGGTATTTACCTTCTCTAATCGCATGTTTCAGTCTGATTTTTTAATTTGGTGTAGAAACGATTTGTAAAGTTAACAATGTAACATATTAACATACTATTTCAGAGAGAGAAAGAATACTTACATTCTTACCTTTAGCCTTTAGTAAGGTTACTAAAGGTAAGAAACATATATAATTAACAGACTTATTTCAGAGAGACACACTACCCAGTGGTTATCTTTCCATGTTGTAATTTAAAACTATATAGGCCTAAAGAATGTTGAATTACAAATACATGCCATTATAAGATTATCATCTGACTAAAAAGAAGACTGTAGACCTGCAGCAGAAATAAAATGAATGTTCTACATGTACCTGACAAATCTGATCACAAGAATAAAATATGGTTTTCCTGGAATTGATCCCACCGCTGTTGGCACCAATATAAAACTAATAGACTATGATTATTGAGTTGACCTAGGGTCCTACTAAACACCACTGGAGAACCACCACCGGACATTATTGGGGACTACCAAAGCTTAATACAATACAAAATCTCACAACAGGAGAGTACTTACTTGTGTGAAATTGCATAAAAATAACAAAATATATATTTCAAAGCTTAAATTCTTTGAAAAATTGTTGGAAAATCTAGATGAATTTTGGAATAACCACCAATTGATTGCATTTCATAGTTGTCTATTATCACAGTGACAATAATAGACACAAATTTGACATGAATTTAGGTGGTTATTCACAGTTATCAACATTTTCACAAGTGTACAAACCATATACTTTTAACTCCCCTCCCTCATAAAAATGTACGAAGAAAAATGTTGATTTACTTTCACATTATTTTCATTGTGTTCAGTTCCTAAAATCACATTGATCTTATATAAATGCAATACACAAAGTGGCCATACTCGGTCGTAAAGTAAAACTCTGCCATGACGAATTGTGGGAGTTTGATGGAGTGCGCTAACTAACAGTCAGCAGGGAAAGTTTCCAGTGAGATGAGAGGCCATGATCAGACGACATAGATCAACCTTTTTTGTAATTCCTGAGCTGTTTTCCAAAGTGGTCCACATTTGAAAGTTACAAGCAAGTACAAAAAAATATATCTAAGAACATTCCCACAA
Organism: Nesometra sesokonis; assembly: GCA_025631205.1. Classification (NCBI taxonomy): domain Eukaryota; kingdom Metazoa; phylum Echinodermata; class Crinoidea; order Comatulida; family Antedonidae; genus Nesometra; species Nesometra sesokonis. The sequence continues at coordinate 7,733 of JAOTQE010060548.1, read as the reverse complement.
AAATAATAATAAAAAAAGACTTAAGACTGCTTCTAGAAAATATCTCAGATTGAACATGAATTCCACTGTAAATGCTAAATGAAAGCTTATTTTACCCATTTTGTTAATGTACCTGCATGATTTTACCATGTTAGTTTGCATGTGTTTTGTAAAGTATTAGATTAGCATGAAATTGAAACTATAGTTTGTTTAAACATTTAAAGATGTAATGTCACTTGAAAATGACAAAAAATCGATTTTTAAAATAACTTGCTAGTTTTGAAGAAATATATAAGTTATGACCATGAAATTAGAAATTAGGGTATTTTAAAAATTATTTACCCCCAAAACTGCAATGTTATATGCTAAAAATCATCCAAAAACCTCAAAAAGGCTGGAAGCCTCTCAAATTTTTATAATTATTTCAGTGTAAAACTTATTAAACAATTTTTAAATACACTAATTTCTATTCTCAAGTTCTTAAATTTAATGTTACTTGACTATGAGCAAGTTAATGTCAAAATCAATGTCATTGAGTTTTTGGTCATTTTCAAGTGACAATACATCTTTAATCATCATGCTTGTTTAATATGATTTAAAACTAGAGCTTGAAAGTATTGCACCGCTCAGAAAACCGCATTATTTGTGTTTTCTGTACAGTTAACTGTTCTCCCGAGTATGTTTTAGCTATCATATTTCCCGGAAAAATTACAATTTACCAGTAAAAAAAAATTATGGAAAAATAATTATGAAATAATTTTGATTCTCATATATTTTTTACCTTCCTTTACTCTATATAGTATTACATAAAATACAGTAATGTTCATAGTCTTTATATTTATGCAGATATTTTAGGGTAGGGACAAAACCAACCCAAAAGTCATGCCTGACAAGTCAAGTTTTTTGGACGATTTACCAGTATAAAATGTTCAATTGGGAGAACACTGGTTAAGGAATGTAAATTCAAAATTTGAAGACGTTTTAGGTTTTGGTATGGGAGTAGTGGCCAAATAGGTGATTTTTTGAAATCATGGGTTGCCTGTTTTCAAACTCATTTGAGATATTTACACTACCTGAAGTTGCTCCTGAAAATTTGGTGAGGATATCTCGTGTCGTTCAACAGATCTTATTGTGCTCACAGACAAAAAAATTGAAAAATAAAAACAGATACAGCTCAAATTAATAGTTCCCGGAAAACATTTTTATCATGCGGTAAAAAAAGGGTAATGACTTTCTTTTAACATTTTAACAGTAATCAATGGTGCTGGTGATATAACAGGGAGTTTTCGTATATAGGTACTTACAAAATTCATAAACGAAAATGGATATATCACACTTTTGTAGTTTGATAAAATTTGTTTAAAAAAATATATCTAATGTTTTTTACTTATGATTACTGTACAGTAGTTGATCATCTGAATGTGGCAGAGCCAAGCCAAATGAGACATACTGTAAGTAGCAAATGCTAGTTTTCCACAATAGGAAGAAATTTTAAAAAAATTATTAAAAAAATATACATTTCATACATTCAACTTTTATACTATCTTAACAATTTTCAGATATGATCAAAAAATGTTTTAAAAATGCAATTTAAAATGATCTTGCTTAGTCATATACAGATACAATTTTGAAATGCAGTTTCCTAAAAACTCACATTTTAAATGTTTGAACTTCAATTGTTCATTGCATGGAAACATCATATGAAACTGATTTTTTTTTTCTTTTTAAAGTTATTAATGTGTAGTTTCATAATCCATAAAAAAACCTAAATTTTCAATTTTTCGACTTATGTCTCATTTGGCTTGGCTCTGCCACATATCGGGTGGCCAAAAAAAAACGTCACTAAATTCAAACCTCTCTTTACTCCATATGCAATAAACTAGCTTCTTGAAAATGTGCACACACACACAGTTGATTATTGGCTATAAATTGGCAAAGTCCGATGGTCTTTGGTCAAACCAACTCGTCACAGGGAAAATTTTAAAAACTCATGTTGAAAATTGACGTACCAAAATGAAAGAAGGTTTTACCTCCTTTACTAATCACACCAAATGTTTGTTGTGTCCTTCATCCTGATCACAAACTGTGCAGTCTCTCTTTCTATGAAGAAATGCAGTGCCTAACCTCATCCAGAGATTTTCCTCAGTCCCTGGCTATTTTTTACTTCAGTTCATCTATAATTTTTTTGTTGAAACACACAATTGTGGACTGGGTAAGACATCTGCAGTCAGGGGGATATTTTGGCACTGTGCCATAAGTTATACCTGCCATTTGGCACATCATTTTTTGACTTTACATTTTATTTTTTGCACTGTGACAAAATTAACAAATGCAGAACATTGTCATTTTCAGCATTTAAAGACACAGACCTGATGGTCATATTGCCAAATTTTCAGCCTTATATCTGTAGAAACCACTAGTGAAGTTTGAAATAAGTGAGGCTTTTTTTGGGCCACCCGATATATTCCATCATGCTTTTTGCTATATTTTTCATCATGTTAATTTATTCTCAGTTTCATTTCTTTAATTTCACAGACTTTATTGCTAACCCTCATTCACTCTGCTTGTTGCATCATCCCTTTCTACTTTTCACTCGTGCTTGCCGATCTCTGACGATAACAAGTATCCTTGACAATCTTACTTTTGACTAAAAATATTTCTCAAAAAAACTAACGACTGCCTTTGTGACATGTACATCTCACTGTGGCTCTATCTTTGGACACGTTTTTCTCTATGTGATTACAAATTAACACGTCCCTAAGAGATTAAACATTCTTAATGAATTTATGCAAGTTTGTTGTGGATTTCTAGCACCTTCTATCTGTGTGATGAAAAGATAAATTTATTCAAACCAGTTGTCAAGCTTGTATTTTTACATGGAAATAAATAAGATTCTAAATAATTTTGCTCCAAGTGAAACTGAACCGGTCAGCGATTAGATTGCCATAAATAACACCTGCATTAATTCTTTGTGTATTCGTGAGTTTGTTGACACCGTTCGCTATCATAAGTTTCTTGACCTTCTTCACTGTCTACGAAGAAATGAGATTACTCGGAATTGGTGTATCATCAGTGATAACATAGTAGGCAGCAATAAATGCAAATTAGCTGTTTTTTGTCCATCCACGTTGATGAAATATTCTTTAAACATATTGCTATTCAAACAATGTGAAATACCAGGACACTGAATTGACGTCTAATTAAAACCAATTACAGCAAAGATGTTCTTATTGCCAGGTAGGTAATTGTATGTTGTACAGTACCGTCATTTTTTTTGTTAGTAGACCATGTCAAAATGTTCCTACAGTACAGTTACTGGAATAATTCAGGAGTATATTTATGCCATACAGTAGATTTATCATTTTTTACAGCTAGATGGCGAACTTCAACACAATACATAGCCCAAAGTGCAGTTCCATGTAAGCGCCTACTATTCCGGAATCCAACCATCTAAATCGTGTTACGTTCTAACGCTGTTGCTATGTCGATATTAATAATATATTTATAATAATATTTAGAGATTTATATTGCGCCAATTCAATTCAAATCGAATTATCAAAGGCGCAGTTGGCTAGATGTTGCACAATTTCTTGCTACTCTCCTAAGGGTCACGTCATGTCCTATGCAGCTACTATTAGCGCACATCCTTCTGTCCACGGCAGTGCTTGTGTATGAACCAATACATCGGGGTAACCCCCTACTCGTCTCGAAAGATGTACTGGGTTCTTTATAGTGCACAAGAGCCGTTTTTGTACACTGGGCCTACGGTTTCTGAGAAGACTTGTTCCACCACCAGAACCATGATGCGAGCGGACCTCGAACCGGTGCTGTTATTTATGCTTGATTCAAGGTTCTCTGCTTAACCGCTCGGCCACACAACTCGCACAAATTGCATCCCCAATGTTTCATAAAAGTTTCAAATTTGTCAATAAATTCAATAAATGGAAGTAAATTTAATCCAAATATAAAGACAGTGAAAAAGTAAAATATATGTGACATGTAAAATAATTTGTATGACAAAGAATTTTAGAAATACAATAATTGTAAGACAGCTTTTATAATTTTACTTACATGCGTGGGGGGATGCTTCCCTCTGAAATGTCACTCCAACTAAAAAATTAACAATTCACAACTCAAAAACAGCATGTAAATATGGTAAATATGAATATTTTGTGGCCATGAAAACCACCTTCTTGGACCAGGAAATCACAAATTTAAAGGCAGTAAAAATTTTTTTTCTTTTTTGCTCATCAAATCCTAACCCGGCTGGGGTAGCTGAGAAAAATTTAACCTCGTCCCCCCTCCCCCAAATTCAAAAAGCATTCCGCTGCCCCTGCTTACATGTTTGTGACAAAGGCTGACAAAATCAAAATACGCGCCTACATGAGACTGCATTTCTACAGTGTCAAGTTCATCATCTAGACGTAAATAATAAATCTATGGATTATCTAACTCAGTAGCTGACTAAAATTTAACATGTTGAAATGTGACCCCTTGTGTCAATACAGTACTGTAGTTACTAAAGAAAACTTAATGATACTGGAATACTGCAGTAACTGTAGTGGATTTTTAGCTCTTGATTACTGCAGTAATTGCAGTAGACAAATTCTGACTCGGTCCCTTTGATTTGTCTGCACTACAGGATTTCTCAAGAGGTATAAAAAAAATTAAAGGTCAACTGAATACGGAAGTTATCATTCGGCAAAGGTAACAGGTAAAGAAATAAACCTGGCCACAAAACAAAAGGATGGAACATGAATTGTTATACTGTACTGTATTTTATTAATAGTAATATACCATCATGGTTTGATTTGAATAATAATTTAACATTTAGTTTTACCATCCCACTAGGTTTATATTTCATTGTTGCATTCATTAAAAAAGTTATTGTTGTTTGGTAGGTGTGTTTGCCCTCCAATCCATAGCTCTCCCAAACAAGATAAAATGCCACTCCTAGCCTCACAATGTGATGTACAATGACGTATGTCATTTTGTCATCCTGTTTATTGACAAAAACTCACTGACTGGGTGTGGCAATAATAAATTGAGGAATAGTCAATAACAAGGGATGACTTCAAAATGGTTAAACTAAAGGGGGTAGGAGGTTTATTACTGTTAATAAGGGTCCATGTCAGTTTTTTTACTGCTAAATCTACATTATTACTATTAAGCCTACTGCAGTTACCGCATTCATCCAGTTCCATAATGTTTTCTTTTGTGATTGCATTGTTGCATTAACACACAAGTTCTCATCTTGATATGTTGTTTTCAGTAATTCTCTTCAGCTTATGACAATACTGAACTGTAAATGAATTACTTTAATAACTGCAGCAGGATAATGTTAAAGTTTACAGAAGTCCCAAGATTTCTGGAAATTTTCCCATGATCGTTCTACCACTGTTTGTTATTTCTATCTTTCCTAATAATGTATGTACAAGTACCCTTATTTATAAGCTCAACACCTTAATTGTTATGGAATGATAGTTTCCAACATGTACCGTATTATCACGGTTAAAAATGTGCTATTACTGTTTTCCAAAACATTACTGAACTTCATAGTTGCTTACTTTCAACCAATATTTTAAAATAACTAGGCCAGTTTTTGCTCTGATTGTGCAATTTTTACAAAACATGAAGAACTTTTGGAGAAAAGTAAATTCTGGGAAAAAATTTGATAATTCCGGGAGCCCGGGGGATGATCGAAAATTCCTGGAGACTTCAGGACAATCCTGGAGAGTTGGGAGCTCTGAGTTTACTGACTGAATGTTTCATGGGAAATAAACATGACTGGACCCAGATACTACCGGTACTACTAAAGTTAAAATGCTGTTGACTTTGATGATGGCAAAGGGTCAACTGTTCCTCCTTGTTTATTGTCATAATATGCCACTTGTGAACCTTTTACACTGCAAACACCCACAAAATCAAATGCATTATACAACAGAATTGCCAAAAAAATAATGGTGATGATTTTGTGGTCATTTTCAAGTGACAGGGTACATCTTTAACCTGTGGCTAATAATCTAGGACTACCCTTAGAACACCACTAGGTGGTCCTACTGTAGACAATCCATAAACCGCTATCCTAGGTAGAAATTAGAACACTTTATTCCAGGGTTTAAGTCTGAACTAAATTTAGTCACCTTTTGAGAATTCCATTTTTAGTTAGTCATGGATTCAATATGAATTTAGCCTAATATATATATAACTAATATTAGACTACTGTTGAGAATACCAGCCTATAAGCGGTGAATTAATTACTGTATGATTTATCAAACATTATCTAAAAAAACATCAAAGTAAATGATCTTAAAAAATTAATCAAAATTACAAATTTACCTTATGATTGAGATGATTCTAAAAATGTCCAGCTCAGTACTATACTGTAGGAAAAAAGCTTTTATTGACACTTTGTTGGGAATACAAAACAAATTCCAAAACACCTTCAGTGAAACACAAAAAACAGTATGAGGCATAAGAGATGTGACAAATTTTCTATTTTGGTCCTTTTGGAAAAACCATTCCATTGAGCATCATTCTTTCGGAAAAATGCTAAGATCATTGAAATACAACGTAAGCCTTTTATATAAAGACCGTTAAAATTACTAAAACTGTTTAAAACTATCCCTATCACCTTGGACTGTAAGACAATAATACTATAAGAATTATGGGTTTTATAAAGTCATCCATTGCCTTTTTGATCTACATGTTGTGTACAAATTAGACACTAGAGTAATCTGCTGTTCAATCCAGCGTATTGTAACATTGGCGGGATGTTAACTAAACTACTTTCATTTTGCATTGGTAACTATTATATTGCAAAGTCAAAATTCAGGTTTTAAAAAAAGGTAACTGTCTCCTAATATATAACATTTTAGAGTGTGGGTTTTGAGGCTTATAATACCCTAGTAAAGGGGAGACTAATGGAAAATGAAAATAGCAGTAGACTAATGCCTAAATTGGTAGGGTTTGCAGGTATAAATTATGCATTACCTGCCAACCGATTTTGTCGGTAGGCTACCGCTTTTTCAACCTTCCTACCGTCTACTGCTTTTTCATGGAAATCCTATAACTTTTTGAAATTTAATAGCAAAATAAAAATGTACACAAGGAAACTGTTGATTCCACCAAAAAACATGAAAATATGCATTGAATTTGCACTAAATGTAAGCAATTTTAGCCTAAATTTCACTCCAATAACGGGTATCGGGGCGAAATGACCTGTTTTTTTAGCTCATCAAAGTAAATTGCGTAAGACGAGGGCGCTGGTGCATTTGTATTCTACCAACTTGGCGACGACGAGACGGCCTACCGTTTTCGAGGAGTACAAATGTTGGTCATTACAATTTGTTTTGGATTATGTAGTGTGTATTTTGTCCTGTGCGCTAAACGTTTTGCAAGGAATCACGAATTACATCCTTATACAGTGAAAGACCTCTCCCGACCGAATACCTATTTGTACCAAAGGAGAGTCCCATGGGGCCAACGCAAATCTGAACGCTGATAGTAACTTAACAATACTACGGTGTTTTAAAACTCCTAAATACCAACATTTGCAACTTTATTATACCTGTTAAATAAAGAATATAAAAAAGAAATAACTATTCTTACTTCTAAAACAAAAAAGTATTTGCTGAGAAATAGTAGTTTTTCTTCGATACACCACTAAATTTAGAAATTTCACGAAGTTCTTAATGGTCCCTATTCTTAAGCATTAGAAATCCTAAAATGTTTATATTTTGCGCCAGACATAA
>JAOTQE010060537.1:0-18741 GCA_025631205.1 Nesometra sesokonis | reverse complement strand
TTTGGCGAACGATATGAATCTTTTTTCGCCAAATGAAACTTTCAGGCGCCATTGGCGACTTGGCGAACGGTTAGCGCGCGCATAGCATATTGTCTGAAAGACGGGTATTTCAAATAAATTCTGAAAAATCAACAGTCATTCTAAAAATATATAGAAAAGTAGTATTCTTGTGTGTTTTAACCAAAATTGTTTATTTATGACATTTTTATAGTGTAAAGTAGCCATTTTTATTTGATAATACAAAATTACCCACTTTGCTATTTTGTGTGTAAAATATACTGTAATAGGGATGAAATCTAGCATTTATTTCTATATATATTTTTTAATTCATGAGACTCAAGAGGAAAAAAATCCTAACCAAGATAGGGCTGAATATACTTTTTATGATTAACTAAAACATATAATGAATAGTAATTTTTTTGGGTGAACCTGCCCTTTAGGGGAAGTTAAACAATTTGGAGATGCTTCACCCCTATAATTCTGTGGGCCTCTCATTGGAACTTTTGGTTTATACTAGTTAATGTTTAATGTATGGCTGAAAATATTACTGGTTAAATAAAAAAAAATATTTACCTTAGTTGCAGCATCAACATCAGCTCCTCTTTTCAGTAGTTCTGTCACAATATTCAAATGACCCTCTTTAGAACTTAAATGAAGAGCGTTCAGTCCATTCTACAGTATGAAAAGAAAAATACATTAGAAACAACTTCAATGGTGATCATTTAGTTCAATTAACAATGCAAACGACAAGAGGAAATTTACAATACTGTACAATGGAAAGCAGAACAAAAGAAGGATGATTTTGAAGCATTAATGGCATTTTCACCTACAAAAAAAAATGTTTTTAAAACTAACTTGCTTATTTTGAAGAAATATTATAATATATCACCATGACATCAGAAATTGAGGTATAGTAGAAATACTTGGCCCTAATTTGTCAACATTATGGTAAAAAGTAGGTAAAAACCCATCAAAAACAGCCTATCATTTTTTTTTGTCATTTGTTAGTGTTAATTAAGCAATTTTTAATACACTGATTTTTATTCTCAAGTTATTATGTTTGATGTTACTTTAAAATGAGCAGGTTTTCTAATTAATACTGATAATGGTGTATTAATCTATATTAACTAAACAAATATTGTGTAAAAAAATTGAAATTTATAATATTGTTTCTGAACAAAAATAAATCTTTATTTTTATATTATACTTCACTTTGTAGATGACTTGGTAAAAAAATAACAATTTTAATTTTATTCCGAACTCATTTCAGGAGGTTGTGAAAAAAGTTTGAGAAAAAAAAAGGTAAAAAAAGTTTCACCTATCTTGTTTCCACGTGTTAGAAATGAATAATTTAAATTGTTTTCTGTAATTTTGACAAGTGTAATTATATTTTAACAAATGTTATTGTAGGTCAGAAAGATGATACGTGATACTAATAATAAAAGCATCAATGTACACAAAGAAAATAATGCTGATTGAATGTTGACCTAGTTTTATGCATATCCCTATCATAGAGTTAAATAAATACTTGAGAACAAGGACAATAAAATTACTGGCTTAAGTCTGTGGCCTCCAAGGCACACTGACGTAAAAATGGCTGAAGCAGTCTTGTGCATTTTAAATTGAAAAGCTTTACATGACATGCACATGGAAAGGCACAAGGCATGTTAATGCACGCAGGTCTTGTGTCTCATGCACCTTTCTGTACGCGTTTAACAGTCTGTGAGTCTTCGTCGTGTTTCATATCAGAATAGATAATAAACTTGCTACGTAAATAAGAAGTGATCTAGTTCTTATATAACTCTATACTTAATATGTCATTCATGAGAAAATGACACTGATATGATAAAGTAATTTTAAAATTGAGTTACCATTATTTTTTATTATCACTGCTGTAAACAAATAGTTATATGTAGCAGGTATTAAAATTGGAGTTTTATGTTCAGAAGACTATAACATACAATAGAAGTCAAAATCAAAACATAATAGCCCTATGTTCACTCTTAATCATAAAGATGATCAAATTATCAAATTATATTGATCAAAATATCAAGACGAAATTCTTATTACTATTGCTTTGTCTAGAAACCTTCATATCAGTAAGTTATAATTTTATTTGCCACTAGTCTACTGTATATTTTGCACACTGTAGGTGGTTATTTATCAATTGAATTCAATCTTAATCAATCTTTTATTCCAAAAAAAAATGTATATTTCCATTGTAACAAATGCAAATATAAAAACAGTACTTAATTAAAATATCAAAACGAAATCTCAGGAAACTGTTCCATCTTGCTAACACTAAGTTTAGAATTTCTTAAAATTTTACTTAAAGACACTACTGTAATACATTGGAATTGGAAGATAATCTGCCCATAAAACCATGTATTTTCTTCCTTCAAAATTCATAAAATGATGGAATCATTTTCTTTAAACACTCAACTTGCAAAACAACGTTGACTTCCACACCCTTGAATTGTATTTCATCGCTCAAAACATTTTTGATAGGTCTTTAAACCCTAAATTAAAGGGAAAACATTTCAACGTAGGCCCAGCTTCATTTGCAGGGAACTTTGGGTGATTTTTGTTTTCACAGCAGTTTTTCTTTATAGTTGTCTACCATTTTAAGATGTTAAAATCAAACATGACGAAGATACAAGTGTGACGACGCATGACTTAAAAACACCGGAGTAGGACAATCATTTAGTGCCCTCAATAATCAGAGCATTTAATCACTACGATAAAACCTTTGGGTTGCAAAGTCCAAGTGCGAACTACGGTAAGAATTGTTGACCATGATCTCAGTTATATCTTCCCAAATTTTAATCCAGTGCAAATGAGGCTTATGGCAGGCATGGATCCAAGAGGGGGGGGGGGGGCTCCACCGGACCTGGGCCCCTCCCCCTTTTTACTCGGCAAAATAATATTTTTTGTACACTTTGTTCCTAGGCGGGCCCTGGACCCAAGCCTATTGCCATCAGTTTACTGTTAAAATCTCATACTTGTGTTTGTCAAAATTGACATCAGGCCCCCTGTTTCAAGCTACGCTGGCCCCCACCCCTGTTTAATTTGATTTTCAGATTTGAACCAAGAACTGTCAAATTATAATCAACTAGACTCATGTCCAACCATTAATCAACAACAATGGCTTGATGCAATCCATTATGTATATGTACTTAAAACACAAGCAATTCATGGATCAAAAGTAAATATTGACCTAATAAACAGCATATTTACAATCACTTCATTAGCAGATGCAGTTTTTCAACAGGAATTTAACAATGCTTTAAAAGTAATAATATTAACATATTGATCACACACAGGGATGTATAAAATGCTTGCAAAATATGCCAATGCTATTTCACTGCAATCAAAATGTTAAGCCCACACTGTCACATAAACATCCCCAAATCATTTTATGGACTTTAAAAATGACCGATTAGGTTCAATGGATATGGGCTATAGAAAGCTTTAATTTTTTATCAGTAAAATAACAATGGGGTATTTTTCAAAACCGCCAAGTTCTATGTAAATAAGATAATGTTTCTTTAAAATGAGCAATCGTTTTATTTTGAAAATTGATTTTTATGGTCGTTTTTTTTTTTTTTTTTTTTCAAGTGACAATATTACCAAAGGGGAGAGCTCAAGGTTTAGCATTTGAAGCATGTAAGCCACCGCTTCATTAAAAAATATATAAACTTAATTGGTGTGATGTACCTTAGGCGTTACGTAACCGCGGACCGATATCTTCCTTATGCGACCTTGTCTGCGCGATGTTTCAATCGTCTTGATTTAAATCGAAAAATGGCGGCTTACATCAAAGATGAATATAACTTGGGGTCAGATTTTAGCGATATGAGCGAATTCGAAGATGATTTAAAAGCAATGGAAGCTATCCCTGAAACTGAAAATGATGTTGATGAAGATAGTATTTGCATTTGTAGTCAAATAGGCACGGAAAATATGATATGTTGTGAGAAGTTATCGTATCACATAAAATGGTATCACTACGAATGCGTCGGTCTCACCAGGAAAACTATACCGTGTGGAAAATGATTCTGCTCTGAATGCGAAGGTAAATAGACTCGGCTTTCGAATCTAGCCTTAGCATGGCCTTTGGTTACATTATATCTACCGAAAGTAAGGAGGTATAAAAATAGTTATTTTTATACCTCCTTGATATTACTGTAGAATGTATGGAGTTCTAATGAACTTTTATATAAGGATCTAGCAAATTTGTTAAGTGCAAATTATCATAAGGACTAGCTTAGTCTACCTGCATGTTTTATTATCATTCCCCTGATGACAATTAAGGTATTTTTAGGCCCTAACATATGACGCCAATCTTATTACATGGCTTTGTGTATGATGAACTAAATCTTTCATTAGCATCCAACGCCACATAAAATTAATATTTGTTTGCATTTTAGAGGTTAATGGTTTAGTCAATATTTTTTGCATCACAATATCCTATAGCGAAATGTTTATTTGTATGAATTTTTCCATCTACTTTAAAATTTGTCTTTAAAAATTTATTAGGATATAATTTAAATTTATAAAATCGATTTGTTTTTTATCTGATGTTTTTATTTGGTAATTTACGTTCCAAAGGTTTAAAAAGAAGACCTATTTTACCGGTTGTATAAAAATATTAAATATGGTTCAATGGTTGAAATGAATCATTATTAAAAATCACTCAAAACTAAGTAAGACTAGAAAATTTTGATTCAAATTTGCAATTGGAATGAATTACCGGTTTGGTTGGATTAATCAAACTAATGAGTGGTTGAAACAAGTAATTAAAAATAATTTCTCAAGTGATAAAAAAGTTTGGTTTAAATTTACAATTGAAATAACTACAGTACCCATCTATAAACCCTTTCACACAGAATTGTAAACTGGAAATATTATGGTAATTCAAGAATGTCGGATTTTGTGTGAAAGGGTACTTTTCCTTCAATTCCGGCACAGTGCCGGCATTCCATAGACAACCTCAGACCCTAGACATATTACTGTTATATAACCGTCACTGCCTTAGGCCAGATGTGTATGAAAGGTTCCAGTGTAATGCCTGCTTACGCAGTGAGTTAAGTTCGATTCCAAACACCTCAGCAATTAACGAGTTCATTCAAAAATACAAAATATAGTATGATAAAATGAATTATAAGGATTTTAAAATAATTTGCTTGTCAATCAGGCGGATATGGTTACCCATGAAGTTGGGCGAATCATTCTAAAAGACCTGGCAATATCGCAAAAGGAACAAGAAATTGAATCATAAAACATTAATCCTCAACGGTAGTAAAAAGCGTATCTATGCCAAGCTATGTTAGGGAAGAACAAGTCATGTGCAGTAGAATGAGTCATGTTTCCCTATTAATGACCACATAACTGTTTCACATTATAATTTTTGCAATGAGTATAAGTGAAAAAGCTGTTTGGAACATAAAGAAGACTTTGAAAAACTACAGTATGTAGACACACCACCCAAAATTCTATCAGTTATTTTCACATTAATCCAGGGGTAAGATTTCAACAATTTTTGTGGAGAAATAGCTTGACTACTATGGTTTTGTTTTTTCTAGTGGCAATATATTCTATACTGTAGTGCCATACAGAGATTACTAGACCCTTCCTAAATCCCACTCTATATGCAACTGCCTCACAGCATCTTTCTAAAACTACACCAAGGGAAATGAATATCCTCGCTCTGTTCTAAGAACCTTAAACAAATCACAGTTAATTTAGGTTCAATGATAGTTTTAAAAAAAATCACCAATAAATTGTACAGTACTTATATTATTCTTCTCCCGTAGTGAGGCAATTCAGTAAGTATAGTTCAATAACTATAATCAAAGTTTATCCATAAAACAAGGCAAATTTTATTTAAAATATTGAGCACATGCAATTAACGTTCTGTATGACAAAAAAGAAAATTAGGTGTATGTCCCCATTAGAAAGTTTGTCAAGTTTTAACAGAAATAACTGGATGAGTTTCCACTTGATTGTCTGGCTGGATAGAAGTGTCCTTTGTAAAAATTTAATGTGATAAACCAGTCAGGTGATTAATTTAGAATTACGCTACATCTTTTTTAGAAAAAAATTATCAATCTCTCTAATGGGAATATACACGTAATGAAGAAAATTAAGAAGGCATCAAACCTGATCATAACTAGTTCATACCATATCATACCATATCATACCATATCATACCATATCATACCATATCATACCATACCATATCATATCATATCATACCATCATATCATATCATATATCATATCATACCTCATCATAACTAGTTCCATCATCCATTAGAAACATCTTGTTCAGATGTCCGAAGATGTCATTCAGAATATTATCTTGTAACTTCTTATGTTGCAGTCGGAGGTACTCATCGTGAATGTTGCGAGTAACCAACATTGTGTCGCTAATGTACCTCATTTGAGTAACAAGTTAATTCACTTTGACAGAGATATTTGTAAGTACCATGATCACAGTGTGTTAATGAAAGACGATAAAAATGCAAAACTAAACACACAGAGTTCAGAGTTTTATGAAAGCAATCTGCAATATATTGTTTTCCTGTTTCCAAATGTCTTTGATTTAAACAAATTACCAAAATTAATGCTTAAAAAACATGATATGATCATTAAATATCGAAATGAATTTCCATTTAACAATACTACTGTAGTTTACTTTGGATTTTCAACCAATTCTAACCTACTGTAATGGAGGACTAACAAGAAGACATTTTCATAAATAGTAGTATTATCCAAAACGAGCAACAGAGCTTTGTCCCAAACTTTTGCTAAAATGTTCCGGAGGTATGTTTTATGGTTGTACAAAACTGCAAATTGCTAAGATTAGTTCCATCACACTGCACGTAACAAGCAATATCAATCAGATTTAAAGAAATAAAAGTGATAATTGACTCTAATTTCCAAGCATGACCAACAATTTTGTAATCAATCTGTTTGACAATTTAATATATTTCCAGATAAGATCACAATAGTAACTAAAGATAGAATTACCACAAAGCAAAATTAATTTGTAACAAATTTCATTTTGGTATAAACAGAAGCAATAGTTGTTGATCTGATGTTATATGTTTGTTAAATACAGTTAGATAATTTCCTTGACCAATACACATGTGGGCATATCTTCATATATTCATGCGTCTTTGATAGTAAATAATAAAGAAATTAATGCAGAAATATCAAAAACTAAAAAAACTTAGACTCTTGATATATGGCTGTAATAGTTGATCGAGTTGCTCTAATCAAAATCGACAAAACAGCTAGATAGGTCCTTCAAAATCGAGGATTGATGCACGCATCCGAATACAACGTTTGAAAGATAATTTGAAAATTAAACGTCCAATGAAGCTGAACTCTGCTTTTCAAGTACAAGGTAAAAAGATGAGCTTTCTAATTTGTTTACCGAATTCAACACTACAGTCCATCATCTTTAAACAATAAGATAAAATGAAGCCATATTTTTTAATCTTGCTGACATAATTTAGTAGTTAGTAACTCGTAATGAACCTGCCAGAAATTTAAATTCTTACAAGTAATCAACCAAAGCCATAAAGCTCTTCAAAACAAACACGCACTGCTACAACCCTCAAGTAAAATGAACTGATCCAATCCTCAAATATGAAATAATTTACCCGGAACAATAGACTCACTGAACCAGACTGTAAATGTTTACCGTCAGATTTTTTTGCCTTTCTAACATAAATTGGAAAGGAAATGATTTCGATCGTACGTCAGTAGAATGAAACTAGCATTTCGGCACAATGCCGTATGAATAATTAAGTAATATCCAGGCCATTACGACATGGCCTTTAATCATAACAGGTCAGTTTATTACACCAATGGAATTAAATAAGAAATCCTAAAACAATAAACACAGAAGTGCGTATGAGAGCGTGTTTTGACTAATATTGCCGAGATGTTGAGGATTTGAGCCAAATTAATATAGATTAAATGTGGTGATTGAGTTAAGATTGGCGGATCCTACACATAAGTAATATGTCTTGTACGCCTTCGGGATTCAACACAATAAAAATCAATATCGCTTCAATCAGTGAAAGGGAAGCATGGTTGGAGTCAAGATAACAAACGGACAATAGATGGTATTAAATTACAGGTATATCATATCGCAAAAGCATCAGTGTTTCACGACAGGTCTTGTGCGAAAATGTATTATTGTTACTTTCAAGCGATGTATTGTCACTCAAATTACAAAAACGTCATGATAGTTGGTTTTGAAAAGACTTGTTAATAAGAAAAATATTACTTAGTAATTTTAATTTAAAAATATATGAAACAAAAATTAATCAAATGTACATTTTAATGTTAGAGACAACCGAATGCCAAAAATCATGAAAAAAATTAAAACTGGTGGATGCAATTCTCATTGTATTTTTTATTCTTTTATTATTATAAAAATAAGTCAACAAGTTGGGTGATCCTTTTTTATTTATATTTATACGAGCAATAAATCATCTAATATTATTAGTTTATATTATTAACTTGTTGATTTTTGTTTTTTAATTTTTGGTTATTTTCCTAGTTACAATACACCTTTAATACATAACAGGAAGTACATGTTGTAATTAATACTTCCAACATTGTTCTCTGAATGGCACATGGAGATTGTTGTTGCGTCTATTTATAGTATTCGTGAATCTCATTATTATCTGGGCAATTATCACACAGCAAGCTCTACTCTTTAATGTACTATGAAATATTAATACCATTCTGCTTTTCTTATATTTTTTTGTGAATACTCTGAAAGCCTACTTACAAATGTTCAGGCTTTCCAGCTACACACACGGTTCAGTTTAATGATAGAGTTCAATTGCATTGATGTGGAATTTTAAAAGCTCCAGTTTATCTAAAAATTCGGTTAGTATCATTTTAACCTAGAGGGCAGCAGAAAATACAGATTTTCACACCGGCTAAAATTAATCTTATGGGAACTGTGGAATCCCCTTGGTACTGAATACCCCCACCAATAATCAATTTCCATCTCATATTCATTTTGAAAATGACATGCCTGTTTGGTTTTGAGAATGAAATTTCATTTAAGAACAAATTATTTCTTTGTTTTATTATTATTTATTAGTTTGTTTTTTTATTATTATTAGTTTGTTTTTTATTCTTATTAGTTTGTTTTTGTATCGAGATGAATCATTTTCAGTGAAAACAATGCATTCAATAATTTATTATTTTATTTCACTTAATTTTTATTTTTTTAATACCTTGTTTCGGAAACCCTCCGATGCAGACAATAGGATTTGACATTTCATTTTTAACCTGTTAGCGAACCTTCCAATAAAAATAATTCAAAATTTATATACAAATAAAACATTTTTATTCATATTTTTCTGTTATTTATATTCTTTATTTTTAATAAAATAAATCTTTAGTTTAGTTTATCTTTCTTAATTGGCATCATACTGTACAAACATGAAATTTTACATGTGCATTCTACAAGTAATTCTTCAAAAACCCACCATGGCAGATTCGAAAAGTTATTCATAATTAGTGAATTTAGATGATTTTTAAAGATGAGTGACCACATGCAATAGTATACCTGCCAACTTCTGTTGGCTCTGATGCGCGAGAAATCCCCGCTACCAGTACTGGGCCACATTTTGTCTCATTTCGATCTGGCAAGCAAAAAAAAACTTAACTCACCATTTTTGGACCGTTTTTTGATATAAAATACCACTGTTTTGGGGGTCATTTTAACGGTATTTTGCTCTATATCGTCTCGTGCGTGAGAAAATCTACTGAAATGACTGTTTATGAGTAAGAATTCTGCTAATGCGCGACAAAAATTATTTATCTGTGAGACGTCAAAAATAGGCTCCGGTCCAATGTGTGAGACTCATGTATAATGCGCGAGACTTGGCAGGTATACAATAGGGTGAGCTAAACAGTGAGACATCATTAAAGAGTAAACTACATGCTAAACGAGAACAAGCAGTAAACATTATCCGTATACATGTATGTTCATTTAGGTCAGTGGCTTAACTGCACTGGCTTCTAGATTTGTGGAAACAGCGGTGGGATTCACTGAAACCAAATCCAGGTCTTGTAGGATACAAGTTTTTTTTTTTTAAGTGGATATCTGCAACGGGACCGGGTCCATGTGGCATTTTCATACTTTTCAGTTTTCCAAAAAGTTTGGTTTGATTTACTTGGAATGTTTACCTAGTTTTATGATTTGGGGATTTTAAAAATGTCTGGATTAGAATGAAGTCTGGTTTTCTAGGTGGTTGAATTTTATTTATGCATATATGGGGTGTATAACTAGAATTTAAAATTTAGATTATCCTTTGTCTCTTGACAAAGGCACCAACTCAACCATCTTCATAAATGACTGCTTAATTAAATTAAAATAATCAAAGTAATTTAGAGATACCGTATGGTTCGACTCATTAATTATACTTAATAAAACAAGGTAAATTTAATTTATTTAAACAAAATAGTGTTATATCAAGTAAATACATTAAAATACACCTAGAATTCAATAACAGAAAAAGATAAATTATTTCTTTGATTTATAGAGGGCGGTATTCACATATCTTCTACTACCACAACTTAGGTGAAGATCACAAAGTTAGTATTTTTGCAAACATGCAATCCCTTCTTCCCTCTGTAATAAAGTGAAATTTTGATACTCATAAAATTACCTTACAACGTATTTGTATAATGCCAAATGGGCCTAACAGGAACAGTACTTTCAAAATGCAATTAAACATTTCAAAATTGACCGCCATCAGACTAAAGTCTATGTTTAAATTTTCCGGAGAGTTTTGCATCATTTCATTTTTTATTTCTATCGATAGCATCTTACAGTTATAAGCAATTTTTAAATTGAATTTTCTCAAAATTTGCATTCTAAATTTTTAAACATTGGTTGTTTATAATTTTGCAAGGCGACATCGTATGAAACTGATTTTTATTGCATGTTAAATAATAATGCATTGTTTCAAAATATTAAATTTAAATCACATCTATTTTATATTTATAATTTCACATTTTGTTATTTTGAAACAATGCTCATACGATGTCGCCTTGCAAAATTATAAATAACCAATGTTTGAAAATTTAGAATGCAAATTTTGAGAAAATTCAATTTAAAAATTGCTTATATAACTATACTGTGAATAAGCAGGGCCATTTTAAATTGCATTTTTTAAATATTTCATGACCATTATCTGATAATTTTTAAGGTAGTATAAAAGTTTAATGTTTCAAGTGTGTCTTTTTTGAATAAAATAAAATTCTAAAAATTGATGTTTTTGTTTCTGCCTATTGTGGAAAACTAGCTTTGTAACTTATGCCTCCTTTAGCTAGGCTCTGCCACATTTTTGGGTGATGATACAAATTTAACCCTCTATTAGGTTAATTAGTGTAGAATAATTAGAAATGCAGATGTTTAAAAAAAACCAATGTGGCTCTGCCACATTTTTGGGAGATGGTACAAATTTAACCCTCTATTAGGTTAGTTATTGTAGAATAATTAGCAATGCAGATGTTAAAAAACAACAAAAAAATTAATATACTGATGATAAAATCAGTTGAAAACTTTTTATAATGTTACTGAAACCCTTCCAAAATACAAGAGCCCAAACACTTTTTTTATTTATCAAATATTCTATGTAAAAATTAGGTTTCTCTTTATTGGAACAAATAAAATTCCCAAAAATCAATAATTACACAATTTATAGAAAGTATCATTAAACTGTAGGCCAACATTGGAACTAGTAGATAAGATACCTGAAACACAATATTATTTCTATTTGGCCTTAGAACACTGATAAAATACAAATGCTGCCCTCAGGAATATTTGACAATATTTATAGTTCCGTCACTTAATCACTTTACAATTCAGCTCTAGGCATAGGAAGCAAATATGTTAAACACCTTAGAATTTGTACAGAATTACCTATAAAAGAATATTGTATAGAATAATACAGTTTATTGTTACTGTACCAGTAAATATGCTCTTGAAAGATAAATATTGATTTTTGTCTGGGTATATTTCTTGGGGTTTTTTATCTACTTTACAATCAATACTTACTGTATTCATGGCAGCATAATTTTTATATGGTAGTACAGTACTTAAATTCACTTCAATTATAAACACCCAGGACTTGCCATACTTTTATTTTTTTAATTGAAAATTACAAAATTATTTATTTATAAATTAAAAATCAGATACTGCAGTGAACTGAAACCTGTGAAAACATTTACTGTTTATAAAACATCATTGGGGGTATTCAGAAATTACATAGGGATGGAGGGGTGGTGCGTTAAAATACATTCAAATACATACAATACAGAGGTGGTGGTAGAACAGGACATGCATCTAAATAATTGTCTTACTGATTGAAAAAAAAAAATAACATTGAGTATGTACAGAGGTAGGAGGATGGTTAAGCTGAAAGTACGAATGGCAACAACGATGGGAGATTTTTCAAATTTGGCAAACCGAAAATGCAATTGTTGAATGCCCCCATTGTCTTCATAGTATTTATTGAACTCTGTGTAAACAGGAGTCTATTAGGATATGATTATTCCACCTATTAGAGACTTACCATCAATGCTGTTTACAAAGTTTAATTGAAGAGAAATAGGAGGATGGTCAAGCTAAAAGTACTTAATAGCAACAAGGGTGGGAGGATGGTCAAATTTGGCAAAAAAAATGTGTAATTGTAATCGTTGAATACCAAAATTTAATCTACACAGTTTAGTATTATTTACCTCTGTGTAAGCGAGTGTCTATTAGGACATGATTATTCCACCTATTAGAGATTTATTATCGATGCTGTTTACAAAGTTTAATGGAAGAGAAATCATAATACAAAGGAGAGAAAACAAGTTATCATTGCCCCGGATTAACCAGATAATACAGAAACGGCAACAGCACCATCATGCCAAAATAAATAATTGTAATGTAGTAATTACAAGTCATGTGGAATTGGTATGCTACTACTGCTGAAGTAAGATTCTTGTTGTAATACTTAGTAGCTGGATACACATAAAACCATGGTCAGACATCTGAATCAATGGACTTGAGTTATAATTTTTCAACTAAAGCGAGATCAAGAAAATAGTTCAATAAATATCTAAAGTCAGTTGATATGAGTTGAGAAAATACATAATGGCTGAACAAAGATGGTAATTCAACCACAGCTTAAATGTACAATCCTGTTTTCCAAGATTAACAATGTATGTTAAATGTTAAATTGTGAATCCAACTATCTAGACATAACTTCTGATAGAATGCTACTATGGAATATGAGGCCACTCATCCAGATATCTGATTCAGCCATAGTTTATATGAACCAGGAGTTTATGTGAGTATGAAAAAGAGAAATGAAAAATAGAGGCCAGTTGTTAGAAAACAACTACAGATAGCACTTCTTCATATAAAAAAATGCCACATAAAACTCACATTTCTCTTATACCCTGTTCAGACTAGCATTGCATAGTCATCGCAATCGCTTGCGATTTAATCGGTGGTATCCCAATTCCCGATCGCAAATTTCAAGCGCACACACGCACTTTATTATGTAATCAGTACGTCACATAATGTGTGGTCGTAGTTCATTAGAAGGTGTCTTGAACTCAGCCAATCAGTGCCTGTGGAACCAGTAACAACTACAATATCGACTACAATCGATTACTATTGGTAATTCAGTGTTGTGACTGGTGGTGTAAAGTTGGATTGAAATTACTAGATTAAGTCTGTTCTGTGTATGCTTTCAACTTTGATTGTTTGATTGGATAAACTATAGTTCTCGAAGTCAACAAATGGCGAACCAAAATAAACTCCCCAAAATCAAAAAATTAATGTAAATATAGGCAAACTTGAATCCCTCTACACCGAACTATCGGGAAAGCTCAGCAAAATGAACGATTAAAAGAGATGTTATGCGAGTTGATTTATCCACCAAACTCATTCTATAGTTAGAGATTGTAAACGTACTTGTTTATGCCAAGAATATGTATAGAGACAGGTGGGCCATAGACATGATTATGCCATGCTATTTCAGTCAAATGATTTATAATACTCATAACTGCACTTTAACTGAAATATCATTTCAACACATAGCATCTTTTTACTCCTACTTTGTTTAGAGTTACAGTTTTTGACTGTAAAATTCAGTGGCGGATCTAGGGGAGGGGGTGAACACCTCCTTTTCATTCTCACAAAAAAAATTAAAATAAGGGGAAAAAATAAAATAAGGAAGAAAATTACAGAATGCCAACATTATTAAGGCCAGAGACCTCTATAACGTGCCCAAACAGTAACATTAAAAAAAAAAAATTCTTCATAATTTCGGAGAGGTACACCCCCTCATAGGCCAACCCCCGCTCTGTGCTACGCACCTTACCAGCCTCCTCTTTTCCAAATCCTAGATCCGCCACTGAAAATTACTGTTGTAGTGTCAACAATATTCTATATTACTAATATGCTAATTATTGGCTTCATGCGTAAAATTATTCCCAAAAATTGACAGAAAAGAGTGAGTACGGTTATCCCAAAATTTGCGGCAGTCGCGCAATAAGAATACGCATCTATCAGACAAAACAATACTGTTTCCTTGCAATGAGCTGCATTACACATTGTTTTACTTCATTTATTTAAATTATGTTTAGTAGCTCAAAGCACTTGCATCTATTAGAGTTTATTCACTTGATTTCCTGGTTGACGAGCATTTGCATGACTAATAATATATTGCAGACAATGAGTCTTTCAAGTAAGAAAGTATAATGCATACTCCAAACAATGAGACACACCCCATCATGACAGGATTCAATATTTCAACATTTATGTCATCATCAGGAATTTAGGTCGAAATTTTGAATCTGTCACGATGGCGTGTGCCTCATTGCTTGGAGTATGCATTATACTTACTTGAACTTGATTAGTGGACGTTTCAGAGTTTTTCAAGTTAAAATAGTTTTTCGTTTACTGTCGAAAGGGGAGTCGGGTGGGCCCCCTTGGATCTGCGTCTGCTTCTGCCGAAGTGTCCTGTGTTATTTAGCATGCCCATGTGGCATTAGGTACACAGGTCCAACAGCGTACCGTCTCATCCGACAGACGTTTGCTATACTTGTATTTCAACCTTCCAGTCGAAACAGAGAATGGTGATGTATTCAATAAAACTAGGGGCAAGTCTCTATGGTTCAGAGCAAAGCACAGCGACTACCACCAGTTAGCAAACTAAACTAAATGACACTCATTCAGTGTTTCATTCAGTGTTACCATAACACTCTGATGAAACAAATGGATGATCCTTACCGCATTACTTGTGTTGATGTCTGTGCTTCCTTTTAAGTAGTCAAAAACTTTTTCCAAGTTGCCTGCTCGGGCTGCACGTAGGAAGCTTGCATTGCCGTCCGTCTGCAAAATAGAAAGTTTGAGAATGATTTTACATTTTCCTCAAAATAAAAAAATGGAGAATAGACTTCACAAGACAAAAATAAATTCATTGATGTGTACCTTTTAAAATTAATTCTGTAATATAATAATGGTGCTGGCAGAAAAGAGAAAAACGAATAGCAGATCACTGCCCCTTTTTCCCAATTCCTGTCATAAATTACTCCATGGAAGGTGATTAACTTCAAATGACAATTGAAATGGGTTTTTCTTTTGTTACTCTAATAAAGACACATATTATTAGGCAGTATACAATACGACTAATACCATTAGTTAGTATGTGTAGCTTGGTCAGTTAAGAGTACATTGTTTAACAGGACCATTTTACAATAAGTGACAGTCATGGGTTTGACTTCTGCTTTGGCAGGACATTTTTACTTCAGCTAGATCCATCGAAGGATGATTGAGAAGCAGCAATTTTAAGGTTTGTCCAAAAAAAGCAGAAGCCTACAAATTTGAGCCCAGCAATTGTTTCTTAGTTTTGTGTAATATTTAACAGCAACAAGTTTTCTCGTAACTTTAAAGATCATACTAACTAAAGGTGTGTCATGTTCTCTTAAACAAGTTTCATTATGAGGCTTTGGGAGGAGTAGGGGGTCGTGGGAAAAAACCTAGTGTGGAATCAAGTAAAAACCTGGGACCTTGCTAACCACCAAGCTATAACAGCACTTCAACTAATGTAGTTTTAAAGGGGAACTCCGGGATTGAACTTCAATGAATACATCTACAGCACAATTAGTTGTGACATTATTATTCTATTCATATTACACACTGCAAAAGAATAGAAAATTATGGATTTTGAAAGGTTTGTTTTTTAAAACAATATCAAATGTCACAATAAAAGCACCTGTTTTAATGTGAATCCGGCTGATCTTTGCAATTATGTGAGTTACTTGTGATGTGATTTTGGTTTTCAAGGACAACCCTTTCAAAATTTCAAATTTTCCTATTCTTCAACACTGTGTAATTTGAGTAATACCCTTTTTGGAACTCATTTGCAACATGATTTTTGGCATTATCGCATTGTCCAAATGTTGTAAAATTGCATCTATTGGATCACAACTAATTGTTCTATAGATTTTATCAATATAAATTTTAATCACGGATTTGCCCTTTAAAATGCTTGAATTTATATTGGTCAAATGCATCATAAGCAGTCACCTTCTGTAAGTGGACACTTTTCCTGGACCCAGTGGTGTCCACTTACAGGAGGTTCAACTCTAGTCAGATTTGCAGAGTTCACTATACTCACCAGTCCAGGTTTATCTTGATATTTCTTGCCAGCGTCATCTTCGTCATTTAAATTGGGCTGCTCTCCTGTGGCCTCTTCCTTCAGTTCAGGCATGTCTTTCTGTAATGATAACAAAAAGGACATTTACATAAAAATAGTGCAATATTACACAGCATGGAATACATGACAGGATTGAATTACGGAAGCTTAGAAAAGTTGTCTACAAGGAAAATACAAATTTACATAAAGTGTCATCAGCAACGATACCATTACCTAAAAATAAGAATTTAAATCATTAAATCTGGGAATACTGTATTAAAACTCTGAAAAAAAAATAGAAATTTACTTGAATACATGTTTAGGTAACAAAACTTACGAAAAATTAAATAAAAAAATAAAATCTGTAGAGTATGTTAACATTAAAAACCCCAAAATATTCAATTAATTTGACTTTGGAAAAGAATCGAGAACCAATCAATCTCCTTCAAGACTCCTCATTCGCATTGAACTTTTGGTAAAACTAAGAGACTCCCCATATCGTTTGACCGAAGAAAGTTCTGTATGGACAGCCTAGAAAATCTGACTGTAAAACTACCTTGTCTGCCATTTAGTTTTCCAGAGTGAAATTTGCCAAAGCTAGTTTATTGTAACTGGCCTGAAAAGTTCAATGCGGACAGTGCAACTTGGTTAAACTTCCCAAGTCATGTTACAGAATGGTTACATTGATCAGTTGTGACCTTGCGTACAAGTAGTTTAAATATTTTACAAGTTATACCAGATCTTATGGTAAAACTACTAACCATGTCAAATAATCAAAGTGTGAACAACGGCAAGATTTAACCTCTGAAATGTTACCAATGGTTTTGGTAAAATACATGTTTTTTTAAATATTGTGTGATTGTGACATTACATTACCAAAATGCTTAAATCTCTTGAATGGGAGAACTGGGAAGGAAAGTAGCTAGACTAACAATGTTACATAAGATCGTTAATAACCAGATAGCCACCAGCGTCACCGTTTCTACATCCGGTCAAATGTCCGGATTAGATCGTTTTCGGCAGCCGACGTAATCGGCCGCCGCCAATGAAACCCATACAACTATGGAACACCAGTAGTGCTGTTCGATATCAACTCAATTTATTTTGCTATTAATTATCAATAATAATCCGTTTCCTAAGTTCGTTTTTAATGATGGATATCATCATAATAATGTAATCATGTTGTTAAATGAATGAATGAACAGGTCCTGCGCCTAACTCACTTTAAAATACGATAACAAATAAACTTTTAGGCCTGGCCTTTAAGGCTAGTTTCTTTGCTCAGAATTGTTAAAATTATTGATAAAGTACAAGGCAATTCAACAATCATATTTGGTCTTCAAATTTAAATCATTTAAAGTTAGATAAATATCCGTACATTTTACCAACAATCCACATGATATTGGCTTGAAATTGAACAAGTTGAATATGGAGTTCCATACAAATTGTCGGCGGCCGATTACGTCCGCGGCCGAAAAAGATCTACCCCAAATGTCCAACACGCCACTCTAATTCAAAAGCATATAAGACCACACGCCAGAAAAGACTGCTATAAAGAATCATTCTTTCCACAGACTATTCCCGAATGGAACTCATTATTTTAAGAATTGGTGGACATCAATGATAGATACAGAAAATTTTAAAGAAGAAATCACTGAGCATCTGAGAAACCAAGCCTGACTACTAACATCATGTATACGGCCTCACAACCCTCTGCATATGACCTCAAGGGACCGAATTAGCGATGTCCTGTGACGTCACGATAACTTGCCTTCGTGGGTACGAAAACCAAAACAGAGCGTAAAGTCCCATCTCATAACGTAGGGCGAGTGCGAACGTTACCCAAATATTTTGTTGAAATACAAGTAGGATCATTTTTAAAGCATTAGTAAACATCTACCTTAGTCTTAGATTAAGTAGATCACAGTTGATCTGGTTTTAATTTACATTTAATAGGAAATATACATAATTCAAGCTAGGCCAAAAATTGGATCTCC
>JAOTQE010060526.1:0-18741 GCA_025631205.1 Nesometra sesokonis | reverse complement strand
TGGACCTCCCAAGCGTCATGGTCAACTGCCAAGCGTCACGGTGGACCTTCCAAGCGTCACGGCACCGTGATCCTTCATGGGCCTGGGGAGAACACTGCATTAAGCTGTTGGTCCTTTTTACAACATGCTCATATGCATGTTAAAGAATGCAGTGCATTATAAGGAAAAGAGTAGAGGATTGTCTCCCTGTTACTGCCCAACCACAACCAGAAGGACCCCACTGGAAACAAGTCCATTTCAAACTTCCCTGGGTTATTCTGAATGATATATTTGATCAGTTCATATAAAATAATTCTTTATTGAAACTTTACAAAAGAATACAATCAGCCCAGGTCACGGCATTACAGCGGTCATGCACATGCGGGAAACTTGCACAGGAAATGTACAGTTACACAAAAATTTAAAAGATATGATTTTAAAGGATGAATTTCAAATTAAAACATATTTACACTTTAAAATACAATTATATTATATTATTCTTAATTATATTTGTTTTTATTCAATTGACAATATATTACTTTAGGCCTACTAGACAGTTTAAATTAAAATCAGAGGGAACAGTTTAATAAATATTAGACCCATGTTTTATTGTCTTATTTATTATCTAAAACTTTCGAAAGTGTTAGCTACCACTGTTTTGAACCGTTTTTGTTCATTTTAGGGGTCCAGTTATTTCTCTATCTAACTTAGGGCATGCGTAACGTAATTATAGTATAATTAGAATCTGAATCTTTTGAATCTGAATTTTTATTTCACACAAACAAAACTAACAATACAATATATACACACTATATAAATTACAGTAAGTGTGAAAATGGACATCCACAAACAAGCAATCGCTTGACTGTGGCGCCTTCATGTAAATATAACAAATTAGATAGGCCTATAAATATAGTATATAAAAAATTTTTTAAAAATAAATAAATAAAATCGAAAAAAGGTAAAAAAGTAATAAATGTATACAACATTATACAATTATTTCATTACTATTACAAGTATTATTATTATTATTATTATAGCATTAATAAAAAAATAATGACAATATAATAGAGGAATAATTATGTGAAAAATAATCTGTTTAATGGAAACAATTGACCAGATATGCATTCTATACCTTGAAATTCTGTATTCCTCTTTCAGGATATTTGGACATGAAGGTGAGGGTGCTAACAACATCTTGTACATCAATTGGTTAAACATGGTACGAGCTGGCCTACTAGGTCTTGAGTTCTACACACCAGAAACAGAAACATGGCGACAGGTATGTTTTGATCTATATATATATATGTGTTGACTTTGTAAGAGACAAACTTAAGTGATACTGGTATGTAAAGTCTTATCACAGAAAGAGTCTCATGGTTGGAATATTGAAAATGTAATTATACATTCTGATATAATAATGACAACTATGATTATGTCAATGACGTCAACAACAAAATTTATAATGCATTTATTGCCAAGGCCTCTAAGCTCAATTTTTATCCCCAGTCATTGGAACAAACACATCTATTCCACAATGTTACAGCTGTAACCAGTACCTGGCATTTGTACCCACTTTTACTCCTTAGTGTAGAACCAAAAGTAATCAAGATATGCATACTTTACAATATAGAAAAAAGATACCTTTCGGAACAATTACTCTGCACTTGATTTCGTTGTGAACAGGTTTCAGCCATATCTCATGGCTGTGATTCACCACTGCGATGGCGCCCTCTTTTTATGAAGAAAACTAGAAGGCCCCCTATTGAGGGAGGTCTCTGATGAGACTGAAATAAACTGCTGGCAATTCCAAACCAGGGTCTTTGTTTATACTGGGTTGATGTTGATGTATTTCAATGGCTTCTCTGATGCGGCGTTTCCATTTATCCGGGTGTAGGCTCATGATTTTAAAGCTTTCATCTAAGATAGCATGGTTCGTACTGACAGTGTTCCTGGATTAATGTTACAGGACGAAGTCTAGGGTTCCGGTGGTCTTTGACCCTAGTAGCCAACTGACGCCCTGTCTCGCCGATGTAAGAGTCAGGACAGTCACCACAGTTGTATTCATATACCACACCACATCTCTCGAACGAAGATGACTGATCCTTGATCGAAGGCAGAATGGATCTGATAGTGTTAAACGGCTTATGGTAAGATGGAACACCATGTTTTCTATATATCGCCGCGATCCTTTTAGAGACACCTCGAACATAGGGGTATGCTCACCGGAGACTTGGAGATCTTGGCCCTATTCGGTTGATCGGAATGTTCACGAGGGATGTGAGGGTGGATATCGAACATCCATTCTCGGTAACCGTTCATGCGCAACACCTTTTTTTCACATATAACAACGTGGGTTAAATGTGACTTTCGAAATGAAAGTTCTGAAAAAAACTAAATGAACTTGGGATTATTCGTTTGGGATTAAAAAGTCCTCGTGTGTATAACTATAGGGTTAGTTTCACGAGGGTTAAATGTAACTTTCGATTAAGTCCCATTGGGTTAAGTGTAAATCTCTGGTGGTTAATTATACCTTTTCCTAAAATATCTGTGGGTTAAATTACTTTGGTTAGTTTCCCGGTGTTAAAAACTATTGAGCAAATTTTCCGCGAGTTAAATGTAACTAGGTTAGTACCGTGGGGATTAAATGTTCGATAAAGTGCCTGTGGGTTAAATGTAACTTGGGTTTATTTCCGTCGGTTAAATGTAACTTTTTATAAAGTCACCATGGGTTAAGTGTAACTTGATTTAGTTCCCCGGGTGTTAATTATAACTTATGGGAAAATATCCATGGGTTATATATATGGTATATGATTTAGGTTAGTTCCTCCCCCCCCCCAAAAAAAAAAACTTTTCCATCCCCGGCGCCGGCACTGTTCTCTATTAGTCTGTGGATAGTGTCTACTACGATAGCCCACAAGGGTCCCACTGCAAACAAAGTTTACGGTATACCAGTTGTTTACTCATCTGTTACTAACAACATCATTCAAACTACACAGCAAAAGCTACATAGCCGTGTCTTCGTAATAAAGTATTTACTATGCAGATATTGAATATAGAAAGCGTCTTCGGGGATTTCATTAGTAATTTGCATGTGTATTCTTTTTTGTTTGCATGTATTTTCCTTTTTTGTTTGCAAGTGCTTTCTTTTTTATTTGCAAGTGTTTTTCTTTTTTGTTTGCAGCGTTTCCATTTTTGTTTCCTAATGTTTTCTTTTTAATTTGCAAATGTTCTTTTTGTTTGCACTGTTATTCCTTTTTGTTTGCTGCGTTTTCATTTTTGTTTGAAAGTGGTTTTTTTTTGTTAGCATGTGTTTTCATTTTATGTTTGCAAGTGTTTTCCTTTTTTTGTTTGCATGTGTTTTTGTTTGCAGTGTGACCCATCGTAGTGAACACCCGCTACATCTATTTTCCTAGCTAGTCAAAGATGAGACGATCTATCCTGATTCAGAGAGTATTTGCAGTTAACTAATTTATTATCTTTTTATTATTTACACACACTGATCTAGGAAAGAGTTAAAAAATCAGTTTCTAACCAAGGGTGCAGCTCTCAAAATTAAACACGCATCCATTCCACGATTTGATTCTATAACTTCGGACTTCACTGGTTACCAATCAAACAGAGGGCTGAATTAAAAGTACTATTTTTTACATATAAAGCACTATCAATTCATGGGTTACTTTATTATATAACTACTTATATTCCTGACATCAAGAATCTACGTTAAAACAAATGCAGTAGATGACTTAAATCTACGACTGAAGTCTTCTGCGTATACCATCTTGTTCGCTATACAATGGCGAAAGATCATTCCAAATAGCATCTACACCTTACAGCTTACCTTCGGATGTCAGAGATGCCACATCTTTGAATGTAAATCAAATCTAAATTAAAAACACACCGTTATCCTACACAATGTTTGCTTTTTCTTTAGTTTAATATCATTAAATTAAAACCTTACATACAATCATAGCTAGTTTTAAGTCTTAAATTGCAGGAAAGCGCTAACGATTCTTCTGCCTATTCCTTATTTTCTTTTCATTTAGTTTGTTCAGCGATGTATTGAGAATTCGTTCTACTGTGCTAGGCCTATATTAAATGTTACTATATAGCATTACGAAGTTAAAGACGATCCGAGGTTAGCCTTTAAGGTGAGTCCAGATAAACGTCGTTTCAAAATTCCCACCACTGGAACCATCCGTGTGGGTGAAATCCATATTCTACCATCTTCTGACTTGCGTAACATTTTCAAGTTTAACTAAATTTTTATGTTTTTTTCCAATCAAAATTAGACATCGACTAACACAATTAAAAGGATAAACAGTTAGATTAAAATGCTAAGTAAATTGGTAATATCATATAGTAACATAAATTTGAAATGAAATGAAAGTGGAATTGAAAATGACCCAAGCTTTGAAGACCGTGAATTCAATACTATCACTTAACTACTAAAAAAAAAACAAATCAAAAACCAATACAAAAGTACAAAAGTTGTAAAATAATAAACATGATACAGTATTCTTAATAAGTAAAAAAGTGTGTTGTTATAAAATGTTATATATTTTCTATGAATTT
Organism: Nesometra sesokonis; assembly: GCA_025631205.1. Taxonomy (NCBI): domain Eukaryota; kingdom Metazoa; phylum Echinodermata; class Crinoidea; order Comatulida; family Antedonidae; genus Nesometra; species Nesometra sesokonis. Next base: position 14,187 of record JAOTQE010060526.1, on the reverse strand, counting down.
CATTATGAAGGTGTGTCTTTTAAAAGAAATAGTAAATTTCTGAGATTATAAAAGCGGATGGAGATTTTTCCATATTTTTACACCTTAATATGAAATACTCTGGTCCGTTTTTTGTCCTATGAGAGTTTTATGATTTAACAAAATTGATGTGTCAAAAATAATAGACAATAATTTTCTATGGAATTGAAATTTGAAAGTAGAAAATCTTTTTAAATAAATACCGGTATCGAAAATATTAAATGGATTGAGGCATGAATGTTGGGATAGTGTACTTTGCATAATTCATAAAGCCTTGTTATACAAAATATAAGTAATAATAAGTGATTGATGTGCCAGATGGTAGGTGTCACTTATGGCACAGTGCCAAATTGTCTCCCTGATTGCAGAGGTCTTTACCCAGGGCACAATTCTGTGTTTCTACAAACAAATTCCAGACGAAGTACAGGAAAAAAATAGACAAGGCCTGGGAATCTCTGAATGAGGTGAGGCACTGCATTTCTTCATGGAAAATTAGACTTTGCACAGTTTGTTATCAGGATGGAGAACACATCTTATATTTGGTGTGATTAGTAAAGGAAGTTAAACCTTCTTTCATTTCGGTACGTCAATTTTTGACATGCATTTTAAAATTTTCACTGTGACGAGATGGTTCGACCAAAGACCTTTGACCTTTGCCAATTTATAGATCATCATCATCATCATCATCATCATCACCGTCGTCAAGGTTATCGTCGTCGCCGTTTTAGCTTCACCTCATATCTATCTATAGTAGTCATATGCATATAAAAACCATTAGATTATTTCTACTCGCTCGGGAGCTATTGAACTGTTACACTAGGCCTACGATACAAAACATCAATAGATATTGATTGTAGTTCAGTACAATGTAATTCAAAATAAAAACAATACTTCAATTGGCATTTGTCTGCTGACTTTATTCGGTTTGTTAAAAATAACTTTAATTACTCTTCTTCTCTTACCTATTGGTCATAGGCCCATGCTCATACCGTAAAACCAAATAGAAGCCCAGTGAAAAAGCCTCAAGGAGAATCTCAAAAAATACCACTATAAAAAGTTCATCCGAGGATTTTGCAGGCTTCCATTTGATTTATATTAAAATTTAACGGTTAAAATTGAACAAACACATACTTATCGTTCGGAAAACATGGTGCTCGGCATGAAGCAGTAAAATAGTCATATTGTACGTACGGCATTTGGCACAACAGTTTTCGTGCAAAACCTAAATGGGACTACTTTTACAAGTTACTAATACTGTCATTAAACTGATTATTAATATCAACATGTGTAAAATATACACATTTTGATATTTATATTACAAAGATACATCGAACCTTTTTATTAGGCCTACTGTTTTAAACATAGTGGTTACTCTTCCGAAACACCTTTGCGGGTTAAGGTATAAGGTTTTATCAATGTTAAATCTATAGTCATTAATGTATATCGTTAAGGTGTTGAAAAACATTGAGAAACAATACCTCATTCAACAATCTATTAATAAATTATAATTTCGTAATAAAATTGTTGTTACTGATTTGCTAATCAAACTCGACAGGCAGACAGAGAAGAATATATTTCCCGGCTGTAATTCGTTTGACTTACTAAAAAATCGAGTTTTCGATTTAACGCCGTGTAACTCAACTCTATAGCAAAACAGACAGTCGAGCATTAAGTGGAGATTTAAAATTGACTTGAATTTTTTGTAGTTGGCTGTAATTAGACTAGCATATGATATGGATCCTAGGAAAGCAGAGCATATTGGTACATTAGTGCAATACAGAACACGTTTTTTTTTGCTTGTCAAAATCAAATGTAGGTCCAAGCCTTATGGTAATTAAGGTCCACCCCTCCCCCATCCCCAACTTACAATCTTGGATCATCTCCTCAGACATCCTGCACATGCCCACAGTCATATGAGTACGCGCAATGTCGGATCTAGTGTGTTGTGATATCGAAAAATGTTTTAATATGCACTGGTGGTGGAAATCAATGAGAATTCATCCATATTCAAATAATTTTCGCCACCACAATAGGTCTAAACTATTCAGAAAACTATACCACAATTTGACAACAAAACTAAACATTTTAATAGTGCCATTAATAAAGACCTAAACTGATAAAAGCTTGAAACTTGTACACATTCATGAGGTAATTAAGGTGATATCTGTATGACATAAACCAATACTAATTATAGAAAAATAAATTTTAGTTAATATGAACTAACAGGTATTTCATATTGCTGATTATAAGATATTGATATCTGGAGTTAAAATACCCTACGAAAACTCCACAGTTGTTCAAACGTTTGATTATAATATAAAATGTAATACTGTATATATAATACAATATAATATATAACACGAAAATAATAGTGAACAATACACTTTTGAGAGAACAATGTTCAGTTGCCACATCAACTGTAGCTGTTGCAATAACCAAAACAAATGGTTAAAACATATCTACTAAGCGTTCATTAAAACGCACACTATACCTTGTTACCGTGTTTAATCCCACAACCCCATCACCAACATTCGTTTAAACACATTTGTACAGTATCGCTACTTCACATACCGGGAAATATCCGGGATTTAATTAAGATTTCATGATGTTTCCTGCAATCAATCCGATTTACCATCAGTATGCACCATGTACTTATTTATTTTAAAGACTTTTAAAATTCCAATAAAAAGACCAATGAGTTGTTTTAATAATTTGGTTTGTCAACATTTTCCCGAGGTATTTGTATGTTTTAGTAGTTACTATTACCACAATGAAAACAATAGCTACAATGTGAACGGAATAAATTTCAATGCAATTAACAACCATGATTTAACTTTATGCTGTACTCTTAGTTTGCGTAATATAATTACCTTAAATTACACAGTTCGAGACAATTACAATACGTTTTCATTATCATTTACAAATATAGATATATAATGTACACTCGTACAATATCAATAGAATATTCGGTTCCAAGGCACGGCTTTAGAGTAGTAGTGCAAGAGCTAGGTAGAAACGTCCCGAGTACTATGCTGTAACTGACTCGAGTTATCTACGAGTTTTTTTTAGGTATACGAGTTGTCATAAACGTGACGCTAATTTTGAACATACAAAGAAAAAAATATCATATGAAACTGTATTATACAACATGTATACAAACTATTTATTTAATTGTGTAAACTGGTTTAAAAATGTGGTGAATAACCACATTGATGAAATAAAGGTTGGTAGAATCTCCATAAAAAAGAGCGAAAGAGTTCTTCCCAAGTTTCTCGAATTGTCCTACGAATTTTGCAAAAATAGCAACTCGACAAATTCTTGTAACTCGTTTCTTAAAAAAAAAACTTAGTGGGAGATTGACTTAACATACATTTAGAAAAATACTGCGCATGCTCAAATATTTGTGAGCATGCTCTGAATGTTTGTTCCGCCTCTTTGCTCTGCAATACTAAAGTGCGTGTCTTGAAACAGAAAACTCTCCTTTATAATACAAGCTGCAATAAACGAGATCACTCAAATATTAAAAACACTGATGGTGAAGTTATGGCAAATTCAAAAACTATAATATATACAAACAGTATTTCAGTAATTTTCACAAAACATAAAATTACATTTGCAATAAAATGCCATTTCTTCACATGGATTCATCATCATATTCCAACAAGTGTTTTATAAAGCCATAGATTGCTAACATTACATTGACGTCATATATCATACAAGTATACAAGTTTCATGTTTACGCTCATTTACGATTAAAAAATCAATACTAATTACTCAATTAGTAAAGATTCAATGGTATTTTAAGTCAAGAACTAATACTGAAATTTCCCGGCAGTATTTACAGTCTTATTAATAAGTCCACAATCACTGAACTTCGTCAAAAATGTATCACTTGACTCTGTTTAAGAGAAAATTGAAATCTGAAACCTGCTGCTGTCTAGGATTCCAGGTATAAATAATGTATATTTTATTTCAGTAGATATGAGCATTTTCCAGTATTATATTTCTTAAATTCCTGACAGTTTACTTTTAATGTAAAGCGCGTTGCGGCTCTTTAGATGCGAATATTTTATTATCAAAACTACTAGTTTAACTTTAACCTTTTATTAAAATGCTGTTCAGTATGCAATTATAATATTGATGCTCAATATTTCTAATGGCATAGCATCTCTCTTAAATTAAACTTAACTTCAACAAATCTTAATTCAAATACTATAACATTTGAACAGACATGTCTGAGTTTAATACAATACATAAAACCGTGTTTGCTTGAAAAGTATCAAATTAAATATAAAGCAATATAAATATTAATGAAATATGTTAAATCAGTTTATTCAATATTTTATGCATCTTATACCTGCCAACATTTAATCTATTTTCGGATTATACGTTGATACTGCACATATTATAACAGGAATGGTTTTCGTTTGAGATGTATACGGATGTTGAATTGATGATTGAGAAACCCAGGTGTATTCCAACAACCACAATTTTAAGTTGACGTATATTTGTATTGATTCTTGATATAACAACCATAAAACGAACATTTACTGTCGCTTTGAGATTGGCAGGGATATAGTAAAACAGTAATCAATTAGATATTGTTGAGGTAAGATAAACGTTTTAAATATAAATTCTTTCATACTGAATGTAAATGTAGTCAATGAGCTTATTGGAATTACAAAACAGAAATATACTCGGGTAAATGTCTACGACGAATTGAAAGACAATTAGGAATGTGTATCATCACAATTATATACCTACCGGTACTATGGTAGTTGTTTGTTTAAATTCTGTCCGATAGATTTTCTTTACAATGGACAGGTTTCGAACAATAACGGAAAGGGATACGTCATGATTATTGTAACGTCTGCATTGAAAACAGTTAAGCTTGGTTCCCACTAGGCGACGCGTCTGCGCTACCGCAAGTGATGTGACGTAAGGCTCTTCCACTATTCAGCATTCCGCCCTCTGCGCGCAAAGTTGAACCACCACGTGTCAACACGTCTAATTTGAGTGGTTCCCACTAGGACGCAACATATTTGACGCGCGGTGCAGCTGCGCTCGACGCTAACGCGTCTAAATTGCTCTAGTGGGAACCAAGCCTTAAATACAATTATTCAGTACCCAAAAGGTAACTATAATCAACTTCACGCAAGAAAGTATAAAACATACACTCCAAGTAATGAGACACACTTCGTCGTGACAGGATTCAATATTTCGACTTAAATTATGTCATCATCAGGGAATATTCCTACATAAATTATGTCATCATCAGAAATAAAATTCATTGATGATGATGACATAATAGTCGAAATATTGAATCCTGCCACGTTAATCCATATTCTACGACGACTATTCGTAAACATTTGATATATTTTTAACACATCCATCAACTTACAAAAACGAAAGTGTGACGTAGCCGTTTCCGTTATCGTGTTTCGTTAAGTTGCAAAAGCTCCAAAACAATTTGCAAAACAAGTTATTTTCATATTTACAGAAAATATTATGTTTTATGGCAACCAAAACTATCGACATATATTATATACATATATTGGATAGATTTCTAACACTACACAGAATATTAAAAGGCAAATTTGGTCACTGATTTTTTTGCAGCCGCATAAAATCCTAGTTACGACGTAAGCAGGGTGGTTTTATTTTGGCAACGAGAAATGACATATGCATGTAAAATCTAGGTACATGGCTCTTACGTTGTTTTGGTACAGTATAAGATTGCGATGACATCTAAGAATTTGGTCTCTTTTACACAGAGTTTACATTATCACTTAAGAATTACTAATAGTAACATTTTTCTTTCACCACCATATATATAACCAACATATCAGTGGTTATTCCATTTAAAAAAAACGTCACAATTTCCATTTGAAGACAGTTGAATTATAAAAACAATCCTCCAAGTAACGTATCTCGCCGTAAAATCTGATAGTTTACTATTGTATCATAGGTCAATAACAGAATCAATATTGAATCGCAATATTTGGCACAAAGTACGAACTTTACCATAATATACATACATATGTACAAACAAATTCGGCAGCATTTTTCCAAGTTGTATTTAAAAAAAAGTCTGACAACTTTGGTTCAGTTCGTTTAAAATTTACATATTTTTTCAAATCATATAAAAACAATTCGTGTCTCACACACAGTGTTTCCAAAATTCATTCGACAATTACAATTTTGTAGTAAATACAACTGTTTCTGGTCCGCATCGCACGTGATGCATTGCAGAGGTACTTATCAAATTTGCGTGCCTATAGTCAATCCTCTTGGAACTATCATAGTATTGGTGTGTTTAAAATCCACATTCATATCATCCAATAACACGTTATCATTATTTTCTTTGGACATAAGAGCCGATTGTTCTGTATCTACGTCTTCATTCTCTTCTTCATCAAGTTGAATTTCTGAATCCTCTGACTTCTCTAGCAGCACACTGTTCTCCTTCGGCTCGGGAGTGTCTTCGTGTGCGTTTTCTAAAGAGTTTTCAATGATTTCTTTAGATTGTGAAGAGTTTACCTCGAGTGGAGCTGGCACAGGCTCCGTTAAATCTTCAGACTCATTATGTGTAGATAATATAGTAGCTGAACCATTGTTAGAGGGAACTTTAACATTTTGATTTGAATCAGGATGTTTTTCCTGGTATACAAGAGAGTTGTTTTCAGATTTACTATATGAATTCTCCTGACCCGTGCTCACCTCTGATATTGATTCAAACCTCGGTCTAGTGAAACATCTATCGGTAGTTATTCCATCTATGGAACTCTGACGTGTACTTGCATCAAAGGAATTCGCATTCATGATGTTATAACCATCATTCTTTTGTGACTTTGTGAAGTTGCAACAGCCGACTTTTGAATTCTTTCGAGTACTGTCGAACAATACAGAGTCACCGTTATGCTTTCCATACATGGCGCTAACAATACTGTTCTGTCTGGAGTGTGATCCACGACGCGAAACCTGTCGCGTTGGTAAAGACTGCTCTTCTCTCCAGTGATGGATCTTTCGTTTGATTACTCTTCGTACCTAAAATATAAGAACCATATCAATATTAATAAGTCGTTTAACAAGAAAACATAAATTGGACCGAATCATCTTACTCATTCTAAATTCTAAGTAAATCATTATCATCACCGTCACCGCCACCGCATCCAACCATCAACCATCCGCCACCGCCACCACCACCACCAACTATCAACCATCCACCACCATCATTCATCATCTATCGTCATCCATCACCATCCATCATCATCTATCATCCACCATAATCCATCCATCACCACCACCACCACCACCACCACCACCAGCACCACCAGCATCACCACAATCACCACAATCACCACCACCATCACCATCATCATCATCATCATCATCATTTTCACCATCACCATCAATCTCTGTTACTACACTTATACTTTGTTTTATTGTTTTCTTTTAATTTATTACTAATATGTTTTAACCTGTAAAATATACTGATTTATCATTCCGTTGCAATTTGCATATAGCACCTAGTATGTTACATGCTGGCAACATCCCGGAAAATATGACAAACGGAAACAAATACAAACGAATTATGAAGCGATATATCTTATATTTCATGTAAAACCAATATACCTCTTGGTTGCAGAACACGTAAATTAAAACGACGAAAAAGCCCTCAAACGAATGAAGTAACGCGTTGCTGATAATCAACACTGGATGGTTTTGTCCGAAATTGATGACAAAAATTATTCCTGTAACTCCAAGTAATGGCAAGAGTAGGATGATTCCACGCAGTGCTTTCCTATTAACGACAATAAAAAGTTTAAATTAATAGGTTGTTAAAAAATATTCAGTTGATCCAATATCAAATGTTATGGCTAAGTTTAATTTTTATGATCCAAAGAAGACAAGATTTTAAGAAAATAGACAATATTTAAGTTTGGATACAGTGACGCTCCGCTGGCAACGAGACGATTGTGCGAGTAGTATATGTATGACCCAAGTGGGGTGTGCGGTGGGGGGCTTGCCTTTTTGAGGATGTTGTCAAGTATTTACACTTGAAGGTCTGTAAGTAATTGCATAACAATCCTGACTTTTTACGTCATAACAATTAAACTTACAATTTTCAAATTAACAAGTTGAAATTACTTCATCATATTAAAGATGTGTAGTGGAAATAACAAAAAAATTAAACATCATTTTCATTTAACCTCTCTGTTTTTAAAGTATGAACATTAAAGGGCAACTCCGGGATTGAAATATCAATGCATGCATCTGTAGAACAATTAGTTGTGACCTAACTGACAATGAAATAATGAAGAAAAACACTTTTCAAAGTAGGTCTTAAATCAAAATGTGGGTCTACTATTCATATTACACAATGCTAAAGAATAGAAAAATTACGGATTTTAAAAATGTTGTGTTTGAAAACTGTATTAGAGGCTATATTAAAATATACCTCTTCCAATGTGAATTTGGCTGATCTTTCTAATAATGTAAGTTAAATTTGTAATGCTGTGATTTTGGTTTTCAAGCACAACCCTTTCGAAATTTCCAATTTTCCTATTCTTAAACACTGTGTAATTTGAGTAGTAGACCAACCTTTGATCTGGGACTCATTTTGTAGCATGTTTTTCGGCATTATCGCATTGTCCAAATGTTGTAAAATTTCATCTTTTAGGTCACAACTAATTGTTCTATAGATTTATCCATAGAAACTTTAATCCCAGAGTTGCCCTTTAAGAACGTGAGTTTAGAAATTAAAGGCGTCCAGCCATTTGTAAGCTATAGAATTATTTGTAAATATTTGCATTGTTTGGTTCTGAAAATAATAACGTTTTTTTTTTCATTGTATATTGGATAAACAAGGACAGTACTAGTTTATCATGAATAATACCAATTTGAAAATTTAATGATACGTTTCAGTTTTAATTTATTGTACTGAAAATGAACAAATGTAAAATGTTTATTTATTCATACCTGTATTGCTTGGTTTCGAAAGAATGAGACGCTTTCAGTTTTGTCATTAGAATAAAACCAATATGGAACAAAAAGAAACAGTTCGTCTGAAAAAAAACACAGGTTTACAATACTTAACATTGATACGTATAATAATAATAATTATGGAACAAAATAACGTCTGTCGCCAACCAAACTAATACTAAAACTGTTCAGCGACGAATGAATACTAAAACACTCAGAATTAAAATATTAGATTGAAATATGTAATTTACTTTTTACACACTCTTTTAGGATTAAAATAAGTCGTGCATATATGACAATAGGTAGTTTTCGCCGAAATACGTTAACTTTAACCTTAGGACCGCGGTAAGTTCACTCTTGTAAGCAAATATCGAAATGTGCAGGACGTGTAAAATGTTCCTAGCCTTCTCCACGTTAAATCAGGACATTACCGGAGTTGTTAACGCAACTCTTCCCACTTATGAATAAATTATGACGTCATCCATTAAAGTTAACGTATTTCAGCGAAAATTACATATTAATGGTACCGTACATACGCGGCTCATTTCAAGTTGATAATGCGACGAAGATATTTGCCTATCCATCAAGCATAACACTAGTAGTCAGATGGATTAGTGACACCAAGAGACGGAAACTGTTATGTGACGCGCTTACATAAGGTGCGCGGAGAGGCTCAATTCCAACAATCTTATTAATCACAGCACGCGCGTGTGTTGCGTCCGTTCACGCGATTTTCTTTACGCGCCTAACAGTTTGTCTTTTGCTGGGGTTAATGACGATACTTAAGAGTAAGACAGATAACCACTGGGCTTGTAATCCCTAAAATTTCACTGCAATTAAATAATCCGCTAATCTACATACTAATGATAAAAAGCATTAATTATGCCTTCGTTACGAACTCTCAAAGTCAATACACCGTAATACCTGTTACAATGTTTCATCAATACCTAATTAAATATACATTTTAATGAATAGTAAAACAAGAATTATTTTTATATTCCGATGGGCCTTTAATAATCGAACATTCTTGAAATAATGACTGTGAATCTTTTCCATTATTAATCAAGACAGATAGCATTATGTAGGCCTATTTAAAATTACAATAATGCAACCAGCAGCCATCTACAAGCAGCCAAGTAATTGAAGGTAAAGCTGTGGCATAGTGCTTGCATTCCAATCCCGAGGTCCCTGGCACTAGGTTCTTTCAAACGCCATAGCATGTAATGGAATCGTTTTACCAGTTTTTATCATTCGCTATCCAAACTCAGAGAAACAAGGTCAAATCACTGTGCTTCGTAGGTAGTTCATTTCTTGACACGATAAGAGCAAATTGTTGATTGGTACGTTTTGTTATTTTCATTTATCCGATAAAACTACCCGAACAACACGAAGTTGTATATCAGTTTCAAGCTCAACAGCCAAAAACCTAAGTCAAGCCGAGGAGCTGTTACAAATCGAAGTTTTCCGATGAAACTGTAGGGGATTTTTAAAGTTATTCTACACAGATAGGTAAAATAATATTTTTTTATAACATGATCCGTTTGGGCCATTACACGAAAATCATAAATAGGCTATAATATTTAAATCGTAATTTTGAAAAAAAATCGAGTTTCCTGCTATGGTTAAGGCGAATTTAAAGAGCAAATTATACAACGTTTTCATGTGTCACGAAAATAAATACTAATATTTGAAATCATTATCGTTTTCTGGGTTTACGATTGTTTAAAATGTTATTGTAACAAAACAAAGAAAACTTCTGAAGAACATGATTTTTTTAAAGATAGACCTACTTCAAAACTGGAGACAAGATGTCTGAAATATATGTGTAACTGTCTACAAACTAAAAAAAGATATCTGAAGATATGTAAAATGTAATATCCTGTAAATAATTTATTTCAGCTTCGACTTTGAGCTCTACAGGCACCCGTAAGGTTAATCGATTAAACTATGCAATACATCATTTTTCATGGGAGACGTTTCAAAATTCACGAGCTATCGGGTTTAAGAGAACTGTTTATTCTTACCGCTAGTATACAAATAACCGGTGCAACGAAGATGAATTCTAAGTACTCCACTGTGCTTTTGTTCTCTTCAGTCTCCGGATTCAATTCTGCTCCAATTGATGCCCAACACCTAAAATAAATGGAGATTTATTGACGTTATATGATATTATATTTGTAAGTTTACTCTTCGTTCTCGATGATCTTTGCCCCATGAACATGTCTCAAACTATTGGGTTAATTTACTAATTTGACAATATCAGGGTCACACTTGTCTCTGATATTCTTACATATGTAAATTCTCACCACAGGATGTGTTTCATGGGAAAATCCAAAATTGAGAAACTTTTTAATAGAGCACATCATAGCCTAAGCTGTAATCTACACTTTGAATGACATTCATTGGTCAAGTAGATCGAAAGATACGAGCTTTTAATTTTTTTATGTATGAACACAGTTTTGAGAAAATTAAAAAAAAACACCATTAAAAATTATAAAGTCTGTAAATCTCAGAAAGTCTTCATGAAATCTGACCAAGAATTATATTATAATGAAATAATATATACCATAGTAATCGCAATTGAGGCATGTCATGGAAAAAAAACCAAGTTGTAGTAAAATTGAAAATGGGGTTAATATTGAAGCCATATTATATTTAATATGCTTTAAAATGAGGGATCAATTATCAAAATCGGGTTTCTATAACCAAAGTTATGGAACACTATAGAAAAAAAATATTTGTATTTGTTTATATTTCCTGTTGTTTATTTGCTTATATCTCAATAACTGCCTGTGCAACAACTTGGTGGTTTTACCATGCCTTACCCCAATACGCCATTTCACGGTTTCAACTGCGCATGTGCGTTACCAAGGTCAAGTAATAAAACGACACGCGGCCTTATTGAAAGGAATATGATTGCGCGCGTCGTTTTATCACTTGACCTTAATCTGCACATGCGCAATTGAAACCGTGAAATGGCTTATTGATTCAAGCTAAATGTTTCAAAAGATTATCTAAATTTTACCTCACCTACGACACGACTCATTTTGTGGTGAGACCTCACATTTGCTATGAGCCACTTTAAACTTCACATTTAGGTAATTATCTCAATTTGATTCCACCAGAAGCAACTAAAAATTTAGCACTTGTCAAACATAATTTTATAGCATATCGCACCCTCTTCAACTTTGGTTCTGACCCGCTACGGAGAATCACTTATCGCATGGCTGACATAGGTGGGAGTGTAATCGCTACGAATACCTTATTAATTTTGTGTTTTACTGCTTTACCAGCATTTAAATTACGGTATTGTTCCTGGAGGATGATCATGACTCCACAGATTTCTCATGAACTCTTTATTATCTTATATAATGTAACTGTGATTGATTAAGCATTCTTTTAATATCATGGTGTATGTCGTAGCGTATATAACATTACATGCATACTCAACAATTCAGTTTGTATTTATATTGGCAAAATTATGCTAAGGAATCAAAGCTACATAATTAAAGCTATTGAGCCTTTGGCGAAATTGTCTATCATGGGCGGAAAAAATAGAAGTTAGATGGTAGAATACAAAAATATAATATTACCCGCTGCCAAGCTGGAGTTCACATATTGCATACACCAATGTTATAACAAAAGGCGCTCCTGAAAATAAGATGAATAATTTAATTAGTTATACGGATTTTACTAACATTCCTCAGACGGTATTTCTATAGCCTACAGATACTATCCAGAATAAACTAAAATAATATTACAGTAATCATATTATTTGGTTTACATACCGTACGAAATATTTTGTTTTGCTTGTCATGTGCGGTTGAATATTGAAGAACGAGTATGTGGGATAAATGTTGAACTGCTTGCAATTGTTAAGAAATTTATTAAGAAATGTAAAGTCAGCTTCTGCCTCACTCTTATTAAACAATGAAATATACCACCAATTACAACACGAAGGGCACAAATGGTGCGCATACAGAAATGGGCAAGAGACGCAAAATGCGCATGTACATTGCTTCTACTTGCGCCTTCATGTACGCGCGCGTAACAGTTTGTACATCTTCATGGTGACACAGACGATATGTAGAAAGTGGATCACATTTTATTATACTTTAGTAAATTTTATGTTCTCATAAATTATAGGTTTTTAAAAAATAATTATTAACTCGATTAAGAGCAATGTTTTATAAACCAACTAGTCTTGTTAAGAAATGAATTAACAGTTTAGTTTAGTTTTTATTTTGGAAACGTTACAGTGGCCATAATAAAATTTAGTGCATCGCAAGAAAAAAAAAACACAAATTAATCTAGGCCTATACTTTTACCAATCTAGTCATATATTCTTTCTTATTGATTCTTTGAGACTTCTACATGACTAATAATTGTAACATCTTTTTCAACAACCATCTTCGATTCTCAGGACGTGAATTAGAGATTTGACTGTAGGCCTAGTTTAGATGCGTCTGAACGTCCTCATACTTCGACTCGTTTGTCGGTCTGTCTGTCGGGCTCATTCAGTGGTGGCGCCAGGATTTGCCCGACGGGGTGGGGGCATGGTCCCCGACAGTGACAGGAGGGGCAGCGAGGGATGTTTGGTTTTGATGAGCAAAAACAAAAACATTATGTCTAATTCTCTATTTTTTGGAGTCACTTATACAATAGAATGGTCAATCTCCCCTGACGGGGGCAGCCTTACCCAACGGGGGCTGCACCCCCCCCCCCCGGCGCAACTATTGGTCTCGTTACGCTTAACATGCTATATTCTAGCTTTATGTTTGCTATATTTTTACATTTTATTCTGTTGATTTATTTGGTGTTGTGAGACATCAAAGATAACCGACAACAGTTCAAAGTGGACTTTTTCCAGTGGGGTCCTTCTGATAGTGATTTGCCAGTACACTGGGAGACAATCTATGTGCTTTCTTTAACGTGCACATGAGCCATGTTTAACACGGGACTAACGGCTTAACATATCATTCAAAAACATGGTGCGGTTGTCCATAAAAATCAAAGATTTGGTGGCAGATGTAAAAAAATGAATTTCTCTCAAATTTTTACCATGAATAGATACTTTGATAAAAAGCATATCTATGATGTTCGTTTTATTTTTAGAGTTCGTTGCCATGGTAACGGTCCATTATCCAAATTTTGCTGTTTTTGCTATTTTTTATGGATTTTTTG
>JAOTQE010060515.1:0-18746 GCA_025631205.1 Nesometra sesokonis | reverse complement strand
AACACCATTGAGTAAAGAATCTAAAAGTTACGCGCGATTTACTTAAAATATCCCTTACGTGAATTTATATATAGATGCTTACAATAGTATAACCAGGGAGGTATAAAATTCTTTTTATTTAACTTGCTTGTTCTTTGTGGAGTTAATTCCTTGACTAGATTTATATACCTAAGTACAGTAGATACTAAAAAATGGCTAATTTTTAAATCAACTATGAGATGAAGTTTTGTCTAGCTCAATGCCCACAAAACATTAGTTGGTTTTAAGCTGGCTCTAGGCCAGGTCATACACGACAGTATTTAACTTTGGATCAATCGTAAATGGGGCCTTTAGTGTTCATCATCTGCACTTTATCATAAATTTTCTCCAATTGTAAATAGACTGATTCAACATTTATTAAGTCATCATTAAGTCATTCGATCTAATAACATAATACATATGAAGAATACTTTTACAGTGTAGATGAATAAATATTTAAAAAAAGAATACATAATATGAATCCACCAAAACAAAAAAAAATTAAGTACTTAGATCGGACAGTGAACAAATTTTATCTCTTCCAATAAATAATGATTCTTTTTCTCATGCAGACACATTAATTAAATTAAATAAAAATACAATTAAATATAATAATATAATAACAGTAATGTAAATCAATCAACCATCCCTATCAGTGGCGGATCTAGGATTTCGAAAAAGTGGGTGGCTGGCCAGGTGCGTAGAACCAAGTAGGAGTGGGCACTTTATAGAGGTTTCTGGCCTTAATGTCGCCGTTCTGTAATTTTTTTCCTTATTTTATTTCTTTTTTCCTTGTTTTAATTTTTTTCTGAGAATGAAGGGGGGTGCCTAGCCTCCATATTAACCCCCCTAGATCCGCCACTGCCTATTACATGTAATTGTTCTCCAAATTGAAAATTTTGTACTGGTAAATTGTACAAACACATGACTGGTCAGGCGTGGCTTTTTGGGGGTTGGTTTTGGCCCTACCCCAAATGTGGCAGAGCCAAGCCAAATGAGACATAAGTCGCAAATGCTAGTTTTCCGCAACAGGCCGAAATTTAAAAATTGTCAATTTTTTCAAATTTTATTTTATTTAAAAAATATACAGTTCATGCATTCAACTTTCATACTATCTGAACAATTTTTAGATATATGATCAAAAAATGTTTTAAAAATGCAATTTAAAATGACCTTGCTTAGTCAATGTATATAGATAAACAGTTTTAAAATGCAGTTTTATCAAAACTTACATTTTGAATGTTCAAACTTCGATTGCTCATAACTTCGCAAGGAAACATCGTATGGAACTGATTTTTTTTTGCATGTTAAAGATAATAATGTGTAGTTTTATAATCCATCAAAAACTCAATTTTCAATTTTCCGACTTTTGTCTCATTTGGCTTGGCTCTGCCACAAATATCTACATAACTATAGGCTTCTATCCTCATTCCTGTATTCTCAGTAGTGCTAATACTAAAGAGTATAGGAGGGCAAAATATATGAGAATCAAAAATTATATCAGAAGTATTTTTCAACAAACAAAAGTTTTACTGGCAAATTGTAATTTTTAGCAGTAAATTTGATGGTTAAATCAATACTCGTGAGAACACTGCATACAACTTTGGTTATAACACGTTTCAACATATACATAAAACATAAAACGTAGAAAACAATAAAATATTACACCTACAGTACAAAGATAGTACTTACCAATGTTTTTTTAAAGATTTTTTTTGTAAATCAAGGCTTCTTTATGCCTTAAAACCTGGATTACAGTATAAACCAATGGCGTTCCTTTTTTCTTATGCGGGCTTTATTTCAAGATGCACTTCATTTCAAGATGGGTTCTCTATTTGTTTTTCAAGATTTCTCTTGCAAATTTAAGCTAAGTGGGTGTGGGGGGTGGGGAAGGTTTCTTTTAATAAGTTGAATGATATATTTACTGGAGATAAAAGTATTTTTAAATATTGGAAAATCTTATATCTAATAAACTCCTATCATACATATTTTTTTCATCATCATCATCTCTCATCATTGTATATGATAAATCATTTCCTACAGTAGATTAATGGAGAATTTACAGAAAATATTAACAGTTAATTTCTTAATTCTATTAATATCTATTCAGGGTTTAAGCTGCCACTAGCCAAATCCTATGCCATTGAATTTGGCTAACATTTTAAATTCCAAATTAGCCAAATAACTAATGAATTTTAACCTAAACTTTTTATACAGCATTATTTTGATAGGTTCTGGCTCATCAAACTTGAATTTGGCTAATCAATTTAAAGCTAAATTAGCCAAACTGCTACAAATATATTTCTTCCAGCTTAATCACTGTCTATTGCTTGCTACTGGCAAAGTTGTACTATGCTTGGGAATTTTCCAAATTAATATTATTAATATTTTACCAAATAATTGAATGACGATAAGGAAAACAATCTTAAAATACTTGAATGTACTGTAAATTTAGTTTCAGTAGTTTCTGATATAATTTAGTATCAGTTTCTATTTACTTATTGCTTAGAGCTTTAGTGTTAAACAGTCTGATCATTCGATATTTAATTCAATAATACTGTGCTTATTTAAGCCTATTTACTTAAAATGTGTACTTAAAATGCTTTGGAATAATCTACAGCCTTATCTATGTGTTTGTGTTGTTTTCTGTTCCTCCATTTCTCTAAAAAAGCAGTTGATCCCAGTTATTTCTGACTAACAAATATTTTTTTCATTTCAGATGTGTTATATGTATGGTTGATTTTCAAGTCGGCGATCCTGTGCGCTTCTTGCCATGCATGCATACGTATCATGTGACGTGTATAGACGACTGGCTGATGCGTTCCTTCACATGTCCGTCGTGTATGGAACCAGTGGATGCTGCATTATTATTGTCTTATGACGATTCTGCAAATAATACTTAAGAATACAGCAATCTACTTTGACTGTTACCAGCATAACAACTCATAAATATTTCCTTGATAATTATATTTAAATGCAGAAACAAAAATAGAAAAATATTTTATAAACATACTGAAGATTATCTTTATCTCAAAACTCGCAGATTTTTTTAATATTTGCTTTCGCCAGGGGCAAGCAAGTAAAGTGTGGTTACCTAAAAAAAATCATCTTGCCATGTAGAACTTTCATACTAGTTAATATGTGCAAGGTGGCATATGCGAGTACATAAATCTAAACAGCCGTTTACGCAAAAAGGTTTGAAATTATCTAAACAGCCTGTTGAATAACCAGTTGCATGGCATTATGATTGATGCAAATTTCGTATTGCTCTTGGTCATCGAATAAGTTATTCTTCCAAGATTTAAAGCATTTTTAGGAAGGAACATCGCTAATACGACTTCTACTATTTAGCAAGAAATAAACCTTGCAAGAAAGTACATATTCCAAGCAATGAATTACTCATTACTCTGTCAGGATTGAATATTTCAACATGAATTATGTCATCATCATCAAAATGAGTGAAAACCTTGTTAACATGTGCATTATGGCATTAGAATGTTATATTGTTATTTTGTAAACAAAACATTAACAATATGTAAAGATATTCTGACTAATCTGTTAATACACATATGCTAATAGTACTATTTAAATTCAAAGCAATGAGATCCACGCCGCTATGTCAGAATTCAATATTTCGACATTAATTATGTCTTCATGTTTGTATAGGCATGAACTTAGTTCATGCTCATTTGTAGTTTTGATTAGTACATGTACATTCAAGACATACTTCCTAGTGAGTTGAGTTGTAGTTTTCGCTGCATACTTCAATCTTAAAAACGATTTTGCATTGCAAGCTTTTTTATGGACATGATCAGTGGTTAGATGATGGCCATAAAAATTATTTCCATTGTGTTAATTTAAATACCTTTAGTACCTATGCATCTTTTCAGTGCAAATTGTAGCGCTTCAATTCAAGATCCTTTCTAACTTTCCCATGATGTTACTAGGGTATTATATGTCCACATCACACACTGACTGGGATTCCATGTTTAAGGTCAGTGGGCTTATACTAGGGTATATGTCCACATGACACACTGAATGCAATTTCATGTTCAAGGTCAGTGGGCTTATACTAGAATAAGTATGATAAGTATTGGCTCACAATATTGCGTTCGCCTCCAAAATTATATATTTTGTTGAAATCTTGACCAAACTGGTCAACTGCAGATTTGTCTTTCATGCAGTATGGTCTAGGTCAAAGTTTTATGTATTTTTACTGTTTTTGTCAATATTATTCAAGGTCAAAGGTCATGAGAAAATGGATGGCACCTTACCAAATCCATTCCTTTTCGTCTTCAAAAAACCACCACCAAAAATTTTCCGAGCCAAAAATTCTGGAGGAAACTTAAATTTGCACAAAAACAATTTCCTTCAATGAAATATTTTTTCCAAAAGTGTTTTCATACTTGGTCATTTTTATTTAATGAATAGATATGGTGTACTTTCTTCAGTAAAGAGAATCAATGATTGCAAATAAAGTTCTTTGGTATAAATTAACAAAGGGTTGCACACTGCCAAAGGTAGCAAACTCAATTCAAAACTTTCCTTGTATACATTTAGTTGAGGCACCTAGTTTTTGTGATGCCATTCAAAACCGTTGAAGACCTCTATTGTTTTGAAATACTATTTATGGGGACTTTTCTAAATTACGGCAGTCACTATGGCAACATTTGGTAATGAGCAAATATGCAAATGAGGCCTAGGGAGTACCAAAGAAACATGTGTTTTTTTTTTATTTGCAAGAAAAACCGTAAACTTGTTGAATCATTTATTAATTTATTGCACTTGTTTCCTTGTTCATTTTTTTTTCAGGATATGTAGCTAAAATCTATCAGTTTAAATAATTTTCAACGACTTAAGTATTAAACAATGTATCTTTATGATGATTACACTTTGAAAAAATTAACACCCTCTGACTACAGTATGTTGATCTACCATGTTAAATTACTAGGGAGATCTAGCTAGCACCACGGACAACTACCTAGTAAGGTAGCATATAATTACCCGTCTGTTGATGTTATTAATGCCTTAAAGGTTTATTCTAAATAATGGCTGTATTTTCCCATGTATACTTGTAGGGCATTGCTGACCATATCTTTGGTAGTATCTTTTGATTTGGTAGTTTTTATATTTTATAGGGTTAACCTTGTTAACTATCTTTATCTACCTTGTCACTACCATTATCTACCATGTTAACAGAGTGATTTTTTCAAAGGGTAACATAGTTAACAAAACTAGCAAAAGTTGATTATATATGCATACTTAGGAAATGGTGGTGAGCTAAGAGGTTGTCAAATATTACCGTCCTCATTTTGAAAAGTCCCTAATAAGCAGAATAATACAGCAATCTCAAAATAGGTTGCCCTTATTAAATATAGTAGTACTGTAAATGATTAACACATTTGTGAGGTCTCACCACAAAATGAGTCTCATGGTAGGAAAATTAAAAATTGAATTAATGGTACCTTCTAATAGAGCATACTATAAGCTGTAATCTACACTTTAAATGACATGCATTGGATGAGATCCAAAGTTATAAGCATTTAAAGTTTTCATGTATAGAAACATGGTTTTGAGAAAATTACCCATAAAGCAATCAAAAAATAAATAATAAAAATAATATACTGCATTAAGGACACCTTCCTGGATAAAAACTGACCTAAAAAAGTATTTTATAATGAAATATAAGTATTATAGTACTCATAATTGGTTAAAACTAAATTTCTCAAAAATTGTACCCAAGACATATTTTGGTGATTATCTCAATTTGATCTTGCCTACGATGCGACTCATTTTGTGGTGAGACCTCACATTTACCACAGAATTTATAGCACACTTTACAACTTCAGAGCAGAATTTATTAAAAAACAATTTTATGTTAAACAGACAGTACTGAAATTGTAAATAAGTATGGAAGACAATTAGGGCAAAAATATAAATTTGTATATTTTTGACACTGTTTGCCTTCCATGATTAATCCCTAAAACAAGAAAGTTCAATACAGTGCTTATTTGAAATTGCAATTTATTTGATCATTTATGGTGTATGCAAGCTATTAACGCAATACATTTAATTTTGAATAGTATTATATAATGATATAATACTGCAGTATTTACTGTATATACCAATACTGTTATATTTGTGATACAATGGTGTTAGTTATATTTTATAGATCTTTTGAGGTTTTAAATTTCTTTTTTTTTTCATAATGATTAAGGAGGTATAGTGACCATGTCAAAATTATTCTGCTGCAGTTACTGCAGTAATCCAATGTCATTATGCCTTCTGTTGTGGCTGTATTGACGAACTAGGCCTCTTCCCGACATGTTACTTTGAGTAAGTTTAAGCTGCTGAGCTCATTTTTTTTAACTGAATTACTGCAGCGAGATAATTTTGAAATGGTCCATTAACGATTTGGTAGTAGCCAAACAAGCTAATCGTTTCAAAACTTGACTTGGCTCTGCCACAGCTTAAGTTGTGGTATAGCCAAGGCAAAGGAGGCATAAGCCGCAAAGCTGGTTTTGCAAAGAGGTAGAAAATAAAAGAATGGATATTTCTTTTCAAATTTTATTTTATTTAAAAAAACATACAGTTTACACATTCAGCTTTCATGTAACATTAATAATTTTGAGATAGTGTATATGATAAAAAAATGTTAAAGAAATTTAATTTAAAATGACCCTGCTTAGTCAGTGTATACTATTAATACTGTAAGCAATTCCAGGGAAACATCGTATGAAACTGATTTTATTTTGCATGTTAAAGATAATGCATAAATAATTATAAATAATTTATAAATAACTCAAATTTTCAATTTTTTGACTTATGCCTTCTTTGGCTTGGCTCTGCCACAATTTATGCTTATAAAACTATTGAGATAAAAAAATCCATTATGAAAAATTTGGCCTCATTAGTTAATCAGATTAATTAGTCAGATGAGTGCAACTGCCCCACAGAAACAGTATATAAACAAGTTATTGTAAGCTTGATTGCTCCGATGTTAGCATCCTCATCAGAGTTGAAAATAGAAAGTTAGGATGATACAATGGTGGTTATATTGTAACTTTTTACTCATAAAAATGTAATAACATTTTTAAATACAGCAATGGGGTTTTACTTTATAGGCATAGATAGATATATAGTAACAAAGTGGGTTACAGTAGAACGTAAAGTAACAATGGTTGAATTAAAAAGGGCCTTCCTAAAAATTGGTCACATGTGGCACTTCACAGTTTGCAATAATTTTTTTTATTTTTTAATCTGCTGCGTATGGTATTTTCTCACTAATACTTCGTAGGTGTCCTTGGTTATTTTATACAGGCCTCAATTAGTCCTCTGCCATAGGGTGGGGTCTGATTGATTTGTCTTGGAGCTTTCTTTTCTAGGCATACTGGTCATGTAGGTCCATGCCAGTCTTGCCCACCTTCCTTAGGTCTTGATTTAAACATTCTTTCCAAGTCTTTGCAATGTACCAGGGCATCGTTATACTGTAACTTGGGCATGTTTTTACTTGTAATTGTACAAAACTTAAAGTAAAGTGCCATATGTAACCATTTCCACACCAATGTTTTTAAGGTGTGAGCCCTGCATAAGCTTCTGCATAAAGTCTGTTACAGTCTATTGTTCTGTGTTGTAGGTGCTGGATTATTTGGTTTTTGATTCTTTTGCTTTAAACTATGATGCATACACATCATCGTCTCCCATTTAGTATGAGATGAAGAAGTTGTTTCCTACATCTGGAATTATATTTATTTTCAAATTGTACAGTATCTTAGGTTTGTCATTGCACTATTCTTTCTTCTATGTGTACGGTGTTGTGATCTTTTTTTTTTTGATAAACTTTACACTTTCGTGTATCTTGGCATATACCTTGTAGAAGCCACACTTGGATTGAATTCTTGCATTTCACAATACTTGTTCCGCCAACGTCGAAACCAAAAGAAATGTATTTTCCATGGTTATGATCAACAAGAAATTTAAAGATGGTGGCTGCCATAAACATGTTTCATTCAGTGAGAGTGGATTAGTTAAAGCAATTTTTGTTAGATACTGTGGACAAGTACAGGGAAAGAAAAGATGAGTTAGTAGAGTTAGCAGTGAAAGCTCAGGGAACAAAGTGTGGGGGACTGTGACTACAAAGATTCGGAGGGGAAAAGACATTAATTGTAAGATGATTATGGCAGTTTTTACTGTTATAGACTTGAATGGGTATATTGTATGCAAGGGTATTTTGCCCGATTAAAAAAAAATTGAACTTTTGCACTTAAACCAATGAGGGCGCCAGTATTGTGAAATGCGAGAATTGAAATTATATTATTAGACCTCTTACTCAGCCAAAGCATGTAAATCGATGAAAAAACAAGTGTGCTTTGGGTTTAAGTACTATATGGGTTATATAGTAACAATATAATACAGTATACATTAAAATCTTTATGTAGAAAATGGGTAACAGCACAGGGGTTGTGTTACATATGCAGTTAGTGGAAGCAGGTGGCATTCATGTTTTAGACTCCCAATCAAAAGTCGGGAGTTTGGTACTTGTACTTGTCGGTTGATTTGTGGCCTTGGAAATTTCATCCATCCTTCAGGCTACCACCTGTACAATGTGTACTAGAAAGTTTCTGGGGTTTGACATGCGATGAACTAGCATCTAAACCAGGGTATCGCCCTCTCATCAACATCGAGTCCCGTGAGCTCTAAATTGCTCGTGAAGATCCACTTACTGCATATGTGAGTTGTATATATTTTTTTTAAACCTGGGTGTAAGCCCAACCAAAAACTGACTGAATCCATGTTCAAGGTCAGTGGGCTTATACTAGGGTATGGGTCCATATCACACACTGACTGGGATTCTATGTTTAATGTCAGTGGGCTTATACTAGGGTATATGTCCACATCACACACTGACTGGGATTCTTTGTTGAATGTCAGTGGGCTTATACTAGGGTATATGTCCACATCACACACTGACTAAGATTCCATGTTTAAGGTCAATGGGCTTATACTAGGGTACTGTATATGTCCACATCACACACTGAATTAGATTATATGTTTAAGGTAGGTGGGCTTATACTAGGGTGTATGTCCACATCACACACTGACTGTGATTCCATGTTCAAGGGTAGTGGGCTTGTACTAGGGTACGTGTCTACATTACACACTGACTGGGATTTCATGTTGAATGGTAGTGGGCT
Source organism: Nesometra sesokonis (assembly GCA_025631205.1). Classification (NCBI taxonomy): domain Eukaryota; kingdom Metazoa; phylum Echinodermata; class Crinoidea; order Comatulida; family Antedonidae; genus Nesometra; species Nesometra sesokonis. The sequence goes on along the minus strand of JAOTQE010060515.1, from coordinate 9,534 downwards.
TAAATCTGGGTCGGTACAATACTAGTAGTAGTTACCGTTTGGTAGCAAATTAATTTGTGCATGTGCATGATCTGGTTGCACTCGACATTTTAAGCAGATTTTAAATCTTATATTAGAGAGTAAATATAGCTTTAAAACAGATAGTAAGCAATAGGTGAATTCTTTGTGTTGCCCAAGACTCAGCCAGGGGCGGATCCAGGATCCAGCAAAAGGGGAGCCCTTTCCATGGTCCGGGTGAGCGTGGTTTACTGGTTTCGTTTTGACAAGCAAAAAAAAAAAGATTTGCCCATATTTTGTATTTTCTGCTACTCTGTTTTGGCCCACGTGTCAATTTTAGACCCGGCACTATTAATATAAGCGGGAACTACTACGTTTTTGGCGATAATAGGATGCCCGTGCCGGCTGCACCTCCTGTTATCGCCAAAATCCACTCTTGTCAGTGGAAAATGTGAGGTACCACCACATAATGAGTTGCATCCCAGGTGAGGTCAAATTGAGATAACCACTAAAATAAATTTACAGTCTAAAAATAAATGATTAAAAGACTATTAATCGCAGAAAATCTACATGAAAGACATTTTCCTGGATGAAAACTGACCTAAAATGTATATTATAAAGAAATACCATAGTACTCATACTGTACTTGATACAGATTTATCTTCAGACCCATTTTGATGATTTTCTCAATTTGTTTCACCTACGAAGTGACTCACTTTGTGGTGAGACCTTGCATATGAAATAGAAACTTGGTTGGAATTCCTAAGCAGAGTCCCCATTTGAATGATGGGTTTGCTTTGTCTTTTGGTAGTGTATTATCATTTAAATATTTTCCCTTCCTGCATTTTATACATAGTGTCATACTCCCATGTAAATGTTATTTCTATTGTTAATGTTAAACACCCTATTTGAATAGGAAATCCCTTGAATACACCATCCTTCAATTTTGAAAAGGCATTCATTGACCTAAATAGTTATCTTATGTGGCCAAGTATATCCACCTGGCCGTTCTCTGCCAGATGAATAAATGGATAAAGGTTATCCACATCTCAAAGAAAATAGCATGCTTACAAAAAATCATTTTACAAACGAAAAATAATTTCTACTGAGACTTTGTTCTTTTACCTTCATAAAGGTAAATACAGCTTTTTAAAGCTTTTTTTTAGTGTAAAGGTGGTAGCTGGGTTGTATGATCACATTCATTTGTTGTTATCCATTTGGCGAGTGGTGGATAATCACTTTCTCCTATGGAAAACTATGTATCTATTAAGCACATGGCATTGTTGTTCATTCTCAGTTTCAAACCCCTTCTCACTCCGCGCCATATTTATTACACACCCTTAAAGGGCAGGTTCACCCAAAACATTACTATTCATTATGTTTTAGTTAATCATAAAAAGTATATTCAAACCTATTTTTTAGGATTTTTTACCCCTGGAGTCTCATGAATTAAAATATATGAAAATAAATGTTAGATTTTATCCCTAGTATTTACACACAAAATAGCAAAGTGGGTAATTTGTTATTATGAAATAACAATGGGTACTTTACACTATATAAAAACAACAGAAATGAACAATTTTGGTTAAAACACATAAGAGCAGTATTTTTCTATATCTTTTTAGAATGGCCATTGATTTTTCACAACTGATTTAAAATACCCCTCTTTTCAGACAATTTGTATGTAAAAGAATAGGGATTCTATCTTGTAATTTGAACTTAGCAATTTTCATCTATTTCACCAATAATTATGATGGGTAAAATGAATCGTAAAAATTCAGAAACCAGGCTGAATATACTTTTTATGATAAACTAAAGCTTATAAGGAAGATTTTTGGGTGAACCTGCCCTTTAAAGTATGCTAACAATTTTTGTAATCGTCATGGTTTGAGTACAGTATTTTTCAAACTTCAACATGCCTTGCCTTCTGAAAACAAAATTACATGAGTACTACAAATTGTTCTCCTCAACACATTCAGGTGTGCTGTAGGTATGCTGTTTGTACCTTGTTGTGTAGTAAATGACCAATTTTGTGTTGGCATTGAATGGCACACCTCCAGGGCTTTTTTAGGCGAGTGTTAGATGAGTGATCGCTGTCCCTCACCTGAAAAAGCTATGCCTGCTTCTAAAGTTTACTTTCAATGTTCTCATAAAGTATGTCAAAATCATATGAAACTATACAAAAAAACCTGAACAATTTAGTTGACAATAACAATGCAACTTCAGTGGTGTATCCAGGGGTATTCTCATACATACCTTGAGGCATGTCTGGTTTGTCGGACAGTCAAGTGCCCCCCACCCCCTCCCCCAAATAAAAATGCTTAGTCAACAGTATGTTTTTTAGAACTAATCTTTTATTTCACAATTAAGTCTTTTAAAACCAACCAACTTTTGACCGTCCAGTTTCTTTGGCTTTCTATAATTTTAAGTATTTACCAATGTCTAAACTGGTTTCATGATTTTGGGACTTTCAAAATTTTGAAGTTTTGTAGAATTGATTTTTTCTGCTTTTTGTCAACTGCAATTGCAGTTCATGTAAAATGTGATATTTAAATATTTTTGTCAGTAAAAACTAAATTTTTGTTGGTGCAAAACGTGGACTCTCATTGGTGTTTCCACTGGAGTGGTGGTTCCTCTTTGGAGTTTCCACTGCAGTGGTTTCTCAATGGAGTTTCCACTGGAGTGTTGGTCCTTCTTTGGAGTTTCCACTGCAGTGGTCTTGCAATGTTGTGTTCCACTATAATGGTGGCCCCTCCTTAGAGTTTCCACTGGAGTGGTGGTCACTCAATGGAATTTCCACTGCAGTGGTCCCTCGATGAAGGTTTCACTGCAATTTTAAATGAGTATATTTTCAAGAATATTTTTAAGCAGCCCATCATTGTTCATTTTATTTACCAATTTGAATTATGGAATGAATTATTTAACAAACATTGCTTATATTATGTAATTGATTTATTTTGATCAAAAACTAACGTTTCAATAGTTATGTACAGAAATTTATCTTGAATATATCCATCAAATTGAGAGAATAAAAGGTGACCATTTCCATAAATTTGTGTGTAGACTTTTCCTTTATTTATTTTGTCAAATACATTAAGTTAAAAATATAAGACAAAAATACAGTTCAACTTGCCTAAGTCGACTTCGCCTAAGTCACATTTAGTTTTGATTCCAGATTCAAGTTTTTCTATTAACAATCGATAAGACAATTTTTTTCGAATTCAAATGACATGTTTTAACCCCATTGTAGAATAAAAAAAACTGCAGCAGATGGAACCATAGCAGTATTGTAGGCACAGTTTGTCTGGGGAATACTCCCCTGGAAAATGCACCCCTGGGCAATGCTCCCCAGAAAATGTCTGTCTTTAAATGTCTAGAAATGGCCACAGGGCATCTTAAGGGATCAATTCATGTCTATGATTGCTGAATGTAGACAATTTTAATAATATTGACGAGTTGTATGGCCGAGTAGTTATTGCAGAGGAGCGGTTAATGCAGGGGAACCGTGAACCATCCATAAATAACAGCATGGGTTCGAGACCCGCTCGCACCATGGTTCTGGTGGTGGAACAAGTCTTCTCGGATAAGGACTATAAACCGTAGGCCCAGTGTACACAAACAGCACATGTGCACTTTAAAGAACCTGGTACATCTTTCAAGGCAAGTAGGGGTTACCCCGGTGTACTGGTCCATGCATGACACCTGCCATGGACAGCTGAAGTAGCGCAAGTACAACCCAGTACTGGCTGCATGACATCACATGACCCTTAGGGGAGTAGAAAGTCATAAGAATGTGTAACATCTGGTCCACAGTGTCATGAGCATATTCTAGATGGTTATTGCTGCATATATAATTGTACACCATGTATTTGTGGTGGGTGGATGGGAGCTTCCCCTGGTTGGTACAATATCTTTATGGATCGCACCATGTCTTCTGGGCTATTATTCCATTATTTTACTGCAAGATATAAATCAGAAAATTGACATTTGAACCTCTTGTGTGGCCACTAGTACCCCTGGTATCGATAAGCAACTGCAGATAAAGTGCAAACTACAGTACTTCAGGTGCAAGGACTAATTATGTGTCATTATAAATAAGGGATAATATTGAGAAATTAGATTGCTGCATGTGACAATTTTAATTCAGCTACAACAGTATTATTTCAGTAACTGATACAAAATTATTGAAAACAACACATCAAGTCGGCATCTTGTGCATCAATTCAGTCACCAAAAAAAACAATGGCACTACTGCAGTAGACTTCATAACAATATGTTACTGCTGTAGACTCATTTTGACATGGTCCCTATTTTGCACAAGTAGTAGTATACAACAGGGACGACGTTTTTGAATCAGAGGTGGGGGGGGGGGGGGAACGAGGTTAGATTTTGCTTAGCTACCCCAATCTGGTTAGTATTTTGGTGAGCCAAAAAAAAATGTTATTGCCTCTACATGTTGTGCTTTCCTGCTGAAAGTGGTATTCAAGTCCACAATATTCATATTAACATGCTGTTTTTTAATTGTGAATCCTGTAATTGGGAGTGACATTTCAGGGGGACCCCCCCCCCCCCCGAGTTTTCATTGGGGGAACGCGTCCCCATCCCCTCTTCCACCGCCCATGCTATACAAATATTGACTGGGTTGAAGGGCATTGGTTCAAACTATATCCCAAGTTGATCTGCAGACTGCTATGCCCCAAGAAGTCGAGGGCTGTAGTACAATATCTAGATCAAAGTGGGCTATAATTCGACAAATGACCAAATAAAGCTATATAGAAAATAAATGACACAGTAAATAATGACAGCTTTGCCACAAAGAAAATTATTGTCCTATGCCCAGACAAGGCCTAGGCTTCTTTTATTTTACAAATGCAAGTACATGATGGAGAGAATACCATACATGTATTATTTTAAGGGCTAGATGGAGAACTTTCACAAAATAGATAGCCCCCAAAGTGCAGTTCCATGTTTGCGCCTACGGAATCCAACCAATCAAATTGTGTGACATTCTAACGTTGTTGCTATGTCAAAATTGTGCCCCCAATCCATTATCTTTTATAGAAGTTTCAAATTTATTAATAAATGAAGGTAAATTTAATCCAAATATACAGAAATTGACAAAAAATAATAAATATTTGTATTACAAAATAATGTTAGAAATACAATAATTGTAAAAGTTATCATTATTTAACTTGCATGTTTGTGACAAAGGCCGACAAAATCAAAATAGTAGGCGGGGACGAGGGACTGCAATTCTAAAGTGTTAAGTTCACCATCTAGCCATAAATAATAAATCTATGGAGAATAGACTGTTTAAATCCAGGTTTCTTTTATTTTACAAATGCAAGTACATGGACAGAATACACTGTTTAAATCCACATTGTTTTAAGACATCAGGGGCAGCGAAATGACATACTGATTGGTACAACAGGAGAGTCGTCATTAACATCACTGGCAACATGATTGGGAGGTGGTTTCTGAAATTTATAAAATTGATACCTCTAGATGCTCAGAAATAGCATTTTGTTAATTTTGTAGCAGGGTCAAACTTTTGAAAAGTGCAAGGACTGTAATAAGGTAATGGCCCACTCCCACCTGAGCCCCTCCATGGCTGTGGCGAGAACATTTTTGAATTTAGAAATGACACTCTTTTACATTAAATGCTTTTTAAAGTGTCACAATTTAACAAAATTTAGACTAGGCCTACTACCACTGCAAAATATTGGTATGGCAGTCATCATACCTACCGCCCCTGGACATTCCACCAATATTTGTAAATAATTCTTCACCTGTTTCTTAGTAGTATTATTGATGTTACTGTTGACCTCAATAAAACTTCTACCTGAATTATTTTTGTCAAGTTAAAATCTTGTATTCTCAGCAATCCTGCATTAAGACATGTTCTCAAACACTGATAGGCTTAAATTCTAACTTCCTGTATTGCAATGTACAGTAAAATTCCTATTTTACTGTGAATTTCGGAAAGTGCTGGGAACATACATGGTCTACATCAACCTCATCCCTACCACGGTTTCGACTGAGTTGATTAATAATTTGAAACTTCTACATGATTGAAAATGCCACACTATTTCATTACAAATGCATTGAGACTACTACCACTGAAAAATATTGGTATGGCGGCCACTGTATCAAGCAGTAGCTTTGTCGCCCCTGGTATTTTTTTTATTTCGTGTCATATCCAACAGCAAGTTTACTCCCACTTACAGGATGAGATCTACGCCATGCTTTCTAAACCAAGTCACATTATGAGGCTTGGGGAGTGCCCTTGTTAAGTCGTGGGAACCAACCTAGTGTTCAGCCAGATTCGAACCCAAGACCTAGGGATTGGAAGGCAAACATGCTAATTACCCAGCTACAGCACTATCTCTTTGCTTTAATTATCTATTGACGATTTGTAAAACTGGCTTTCATACAATAGACGCTTTACTGCAATGTTGTAACTACTGTTGTGGCTAATACTGCTAGCATTGGGGCAATCATAGCTTATACTTAGACCATATGACATAGTATTTGGATTTTAAGAAATTTTTGTAAAATATATGGTGGACGATGGATAACATAGTTATTTATAATAAATCTACCATTTTATACTAAAAAAAACTAGTTTTAACTATAATTTTAAACAGTTTTTACTAATACTATACGGGTGTATTATTTGTTAACAGTGTATACGGTAATGGTCACTTCTTAGGTCATCAGATAATTAATCTGATCACTTGCCATTCAAAAGTATAGCATTTAATGTTTTTGATGTTTATTATTAATTACAACAAACTTTTTATATATTTTGATAGAATGAACATGTGATAACTAAATTATAGCAACATGAAGGACATTTTAAAATAATATAAACTATTTTAAATTGTGTGTTATATGATCTTTACAGGGGCAGATTTAAGGGGGGGGGGGGGCGGAAAGTAAAATATATTAAATATCATTAACATTATCTATAAAACGAAAATATTCAGCAAGAATAAATCCCTTAACGGGCCCCTGAGGCCATTTCACTAAAGCCCAAAATTTTCTTCTTTCTGCCCCCACCAACTTTTCCAAAAGTTTGGATCTGCATCTGCTGTAAATGACTACGTTAATCAGTCTGCAATGACTAATCAAATTTGGATGGTCATCATTACAAAATTCTCTCGTAGTTGATACGGTCGCATGCGACAAAACATGCCATCCCATGGTTGGCTACTTAACAGCAATTCTATGCTTTCATGGGATAGATATAACTGCATTGAGTGAGCCTAGGCTTAGATATTCCTACAAAAATGAATTTGTTACAAGCCTAATTTTATGTTGCGTTTGCTTCTATTATTTTCTGCGATCTTCTCCTAGGCTAGATGTTCAGATGCTAGGTAAGCCTAGGCCAAATAAATTGTTCATTGACAACTTTTCATGCCTAGGCTATGTTTGCTGCATAGGGTAGGCCTAGCCTATGGCCTACTTTCCATCGAACAATTGAATAAGAATTATAATATTATATCCCCTGAGGGAGATATGCAAAATTATTGTACTCATTGTGACAAAATATTGTACTCGTCTTCAATTTCTACATTATTTTACTTTCATTCTGTACTTTCATTATACAGTATACCTTGATGGAGATATGCAGAATTATTGTACACATTTTGGCAAAATATTGTACTTCACTTTGTACAATGTTTTCACACAGCTTGTACAATATTTTTCTATATCTCCCTCAGGGCATATACAATATTATTTAAAATTCAGATTATCATCTATTTTCATTCTGTAGAAGCTGCTTCATTGTGAATGTATACAGTTCTTTGTTAAGGTGTTTTAAGTTAATCAGTTCTTGCTTTGTCTCAGGTGGTAACCTGGAAGAAACATGATCATCCTGAAAATAACAAAAGGTAAATAATTTAGTACAAAAAGTACATCATTATTTCATCAAATTATGTTCCCTCCCTGTAAACAATTGTGAGGTGTCATATCACAAAATGAATCTTGTTATACAGAAAACCAATTGAGATATTGTTATATTTGGATAGAAGAGATTGTAGGCTTTAAATTGTTTTTAAATGAAGTTCACTGCTTCAGAATAACCAAAGGAAAATCAAATTAATACATACATGTATGAAAATACACTTTGGAGAAAATCGACTTTAAAGATAAACAACTGTTGACTTCCTGCCTGTTTTTCCATTGATTTTGAAAATGTTCAAAACCATGTTTATTATGAATAAACAAACAATATGTCTGTAATTATAAAATTTAAGCATTAAACTTAACAAAACAACAAAAATTTTATTTTTTGAAATCATGACTTTCTTGCCTATTTTTGAGAATATCTCACCATGACCTGGTGTACAACACGACTCATTTTGTCATGACACGGCAATGCTTTGATCTGATTTGATTTGTTTGGTGCTGTTAGAAACAAAGGGAACCCCATGGATGTCTTATTTATGGCTAGATAGTGAACTTAATACTGTAGAATTGCAACCCATGTACGCACCTACCATTTGACGGTTGTCAGTCTTCATCACAAACATCTAAGTTAAATAATAATAACTCTTTTTTAATTATTGTATTTTAACATTCTATTGTCATACAAATTATTTACATATATGTCACATATATTTTATGTTGTAAATGTCTTTATTTGGATTAAATTTACTTCCATTTAAGGATAAATTTGAAACTTTTATGAAAGATTGGGGTGCAATTTCTACGTAGCAACAGCGTATAGAACGTAACATGATTTGATTGGTTGAATTCTGAGAATAGGAGTGGAATTGAATTTTGGGGCTATGTATTCTGTTGAAGTTCACTATCTAGCTGTTAAAATAATACATCTATGGGGAACCCACAAAAGTGGATTTATTTCCCATCGGGCCCTTCTGGTGGTATTTAAAGGGAAAGTTCGGGTTTAAAATTTTTATGGATAAATCTATAGAACAATTAGTTTTGACCATGCTGACAAAATTTCACATCATTTGGACAATGCAACAATGAAAGAAATCACTTTCAAAATTGGGTCCCAATTCAAAAGTGGGTCTACTACTCAAATTACACAGTATAATGAATAGAAAAATTGCAGATTTTGAAAGCGTGGTGTTCCGTAAAATGTATAAAAAATAATAATAAAAATTACCTGCTCTTATGTGAATTCAAGAGATCTTTCCACTTATATGAGTTATATTTGTAAAATGGTTTCAGTTTTCCCACAAAACCCTTCCAAAATTTCCAATTTTCCTATTCTTTAACACTGTGTAATTTGAGTAGTAGACCCACTTTCGAGTTGGGACCCAATTTTGAAAGTGGTTTCTTTCATTATCGCATTGTCCAAATGTTGTGAAATTTTGTCAGCATGGGCACAACTAATTGTTATAAAGATTTATCTATAGAAATTTTAAACCCGAACTTACCCTTTTTATTTATTTTTTTTTTTATTAAACTTTATTTTCAGAGAGTGGCTCAAAACAGCCTATAAAATACGGCTGACTTGCATGAGGCCCTCTACACAAAAAACAAGCACATGATAAAAAA
>JAOTQE010060504.1:0-18746 GCA_025631205.1 Nesometra sesokonis | reverse complement strand
AATAATAATACCTTAAAATACATATAAAATACACATATAAAACCTTCTCATACATAAATAATTTAAAAAATCCTTCAATTAAAAAAAAATATATATATAAATAGTGATAAAATTACATGGCCAAAAGTCAAACGGCAACAGATACAAACGACTTTTATTTTATTTCCTACATGGTCTAATCATCACCCTATATAATTAAGAAAACAAGGTTTTGTTCTGTTTTCACGGATATCATGGTTCACTAAGCTTAGCTCTTACAGCATTTGATCTTATCATTGACAAGGCCCTCTGCAGCATACCTGTCAAGAGAGACTGTCCACCAGTGCTTCTTAAACCACTAATATATTTCCACCTACGGAAGAGTACCTTTCAACAATGGTCCCTCAGAACCATTTTGTATCCAAAGTAGTGTAAAGCAATGATACGTTATTACACATACCCTCCTTGGAATATATTTTGTTGTTGTGCTGCATCACACATTTAATGTTCTCTTTTCTGATTGTGGTATTACAATTCAAACCAATCATACACATCAAATACATCACCACCACCGACTTCACCACTATCAAGGTCACGACACTACATTATTTGAACAAGTCCACCAACTTACGATCTACTGCCACCGCCAAAGAACTAACAAAGTGAAGAATTTTAATTTTTCACTTTGCAAGTTTCTTATGTAATATTAAAAAAAAACACCAGTTCCATTTCCAAGCATCTGCATAAACATCACAATTTGGAACCTCAGCGTCAACTATGGTAGCACCGGATATTCTCCTGTCGTAGCAATCGCTATGTGCATCCGCCGCCCCTGCATAACATAACAAAATAAATTACCAAGCGCTATTATTGCAAAATGATAATAAAATATAACATTAATTATTTAAAATGGTTATGAACCTGTTAGAAAGCGACTTTATAACTCAAAGATGCCAGTAACACATTATATTGTAGTAATCAGGGAACAGAACTATCATTCATCAAATTAAACATAAAATGATCTTAGGCCTACCAAGAGTCAAAGTGTCGATTAAAACACCGAGTTAAAATCCATTTTAACTGGCTAATCATGAAAAGAGTAATAATTAAAGGCAAAAATGTGACAGAATTAAACAATGTGGAAATTACGTAAAACAAGTAAAATCATACCGAATCAATCCTTAAGGCTCCAACATATTTCTGTTTACATTTTTTGCATTAACATAAAGCTCATCGTTAGCTTACGTTGGCATTTTCTGTTGTACCGCTGTTCTAATCGTTCCATGTGGTTGGATTTGTGTAGTGTTAACTTTACTATCCCGTGATCTTCAGTAGAGTAGTCGGCATTTTCTGCGATCATTTCCAATATTTCGGTGATTGCGACATTATCTCCAAAGATGAGATACGAATCGACAGGTGCTTTTCGTAGGATTTCTGTAAGGTTGTATTGGAAGCCTGGTTTGCCTTTGATGGCACTGACGAACTTGAACATCAGTATAACATCAGCTTCCTCCACACTACGTAACACCTCTTCCGATATGTCTGGATCCGATATATCATGGCTGATGTAGGTCATTCGAATTCGCTGTCTGTCAATATGTTCCAGTTTATTTTGAACGGCTTCCCAAGCTGTTTTCCAGTGAAATTTATCAATCACCGTAACTTCAAAAATCACATCTTCTTCTGTGCCCAATTCTTGTAGGATCATGTCCATGTACATATAGAAGCCAAGCACGTCAGTTCCAGGACCTCCTCCTATTGAGCATACGTATATGGTTCTCGTGTTGTCAATAATATCAATAATATTCAATGCATCTGTGAAATTGATCATCAATTTTTTTTATCCCATGACTTACGGAGCGACAAATAGCAGGGAAGAATTTGAACAGGTAGGCTGCTTGATACCTGTCATCGTTGAAGTCGACAGTACGGCTGAATTCCAGGTTTTGGCCAGTGTACGATTCAGATAATTCACTAATAATTCTGTACATTTGTTGGTTACTTATCCAGCAGTCATTTTCCTCTTTGTAATTCTTGATAAGAGATTCATGAGCAATACAGGCAATGTCGCACACATACTTATCCATGTTTACATTATATACAAATTGATATGATGGTGTTGACAAATTCAATGTCGCGTTCGTATTTATACAATTTGGGGACTTCCAATAATATTATAAATAGTAATAATGGCTACCACTATAATAAATAAGCCGTAATAATTTGCACTTTTATACTTTTGCAATGATTCGTATCACATTCATAACGACATGACAACTGAAGTCAAAATGAATAATGAGCAAGTAGGCCTACCCAGTAAACCCAAAACCCTGAAAAAACTGTTCGCGTTGATTTTTAATTGCGTTTCGTGTTTGTAAAACGTTTTCAAAACGTTTTTAAAACGTCACCGTGTACTAAAATGCTTCATAACAAGCAATCGTAAACGATTACACCCTCGCCTATGTTTTTCTATCCAATGTCGTCTGAAATCTGTTACTGTGAACTGTACTATAGTAGCAAATTTAGATGGCCCATATGCCTAATACAGTTGAACCTCCCTGTGCGGACACCTCCCGTAAGCGGACACCTCCCATAAAGGACACTGATTAAAAGACCCGTTTGTTCTTCCTATCTAATCAGTGCATTTGGTACCTCTCGTAAGCGGACACCTCCCGTAAGCGGACGCGGACACTTTTCGTCTTAAAAATTTAGATTTGTTGTATGTTAATTTACCTCCCATAAGCGGACATCCTACAAAATTTTGTGATTTTCTGTACAACGAATACAAATTTTTGTACTAAATCGTCCTTGTATTATATGACTGTGAATCATATTACTGAATCAATCTTAAAAATGATAAACCGTACTTAATAAAATATAGAATGCGGTGTCTTGAAATTTAAAAGGCCATTTTTATTTAAAATGCCGTGAAAAGTGAAACATAAGGACGTATACATAATTTTACAACTTTCGCCCTCTATCGGCCGAAATTCTCGTAAGTGGACACCTCCCGTAAGCGGACACTTTTCTTGGACCCAAGGGTGTCCGCTTTTTTTTTCTTAGAATACATTTCATAAAAACAATGAGGCTGAATTGCTTAAAAAGTTAGAACAAAATTAAAACAAATTGAGGCTGGAAAATATTCAAACGGATTTTTTTTTTAAAGGGAACTTAATAAATCAAGAAAATCAAGCTCATCACAAACTGTTTTCAAAAGGTTATATCAATTCAATATCTACTCTATTAATGTCATAAGATGTACTGTAACATAATCAGAAGTTTTATCGGGGAATGACATAAAATGCCCAGCCCAGCTTCTGCTGTAAAACATGAATCCCCCTTGAACCAGGCATACACATAGATAGACCCCTTTATGCAGCAACGGTTAGGTCTATCCATACAATACGGTAGTCATTCTTTGCCTTTGAATATAGTACATAAACAAGACCAAAATAACGTTTTGAGCCGGAAATTAGCTACTGTAAAAATAAGAACACTGAACGTGGGCACAATTTTATTCATATAAAAGGGTAATATATTGTTTGGGGTATATTGATATACGTTTTATGTGTGTTTGCGTGTGAGTGCATGTATCTGTATTGTGTTTTATATAAGTGTATAAATAAAATATACTTAAATAAAGATTTTAAAATGAGAATGATATCATTAAATTTGAGAAAACCACGAAAAAAGGAGATTTATGTAAACTACCACACAATTCAATATTATAGTTGTATGCTATTGTAAAATGTATATCATTGAAAATGTATAACTTATAATGTATACTGATATTGATGAATAAATAGTGGTGGTTTGGCCACAAAAGAGAAAAAAAGAGGTAAATATACAGTAAAAAAAACAGCGCCAAGATGCTGAGACACAGACAGACAGACAGAAAGACAGCAATAAAGACAGAAAGACATGCAAAGGGAGCTCGTTGCAATGTAATACCCTATGCCCACATGGGTGAGGGTAAAAAAATTCTTCCACACTGGTGACTATTCAGCAGGCCACAATAAAATAAACCATAGCCTATGCTGTTCTTGGGGTCAAGAACAGTTTCATGTCTATTTTACTACCTCAGGGTTAAGAAAGGTTATGCTTTGGCTCAGCTTAGTCTCTGGTATTGTCACTAAAAAGAGAGGGCAGTAGACACAAAATCAAATAGATTAGAATCCAGAATTCATGTGGTAAGGCTGATCAGCACCAAACCTCGGGAGGACCTAGATATAATTAGTTCTGACATTTTCAGAAAATTTGAAGTAAATCGGCCCAATATTTTTTTCAGAGTGGACGTAGACGGACAAAAGGTTTCCAAGGTCCAGGTGGGCGTGGTTTCCGGATTCATTTTAGACAAGCAAAAAAAGAAAAATAAACTATTTTCCCGTTTTTTGCGTTCTGGTACCCTGTTTTGGCCCACGTGTTTGTCTATTTTTTATTTTTTAGGTTCAATTTTTAGACCCTCGCTCCTATATAAGGGGCGGGGTGGGCTGCAAGTTTTGCCGATATGGGGACAGGGATTCTTCTCTTTAGTTTTTTTACTCTTTTAATTTTAATTTGTTGATGACGGGGAGGGGGCACGTTCCGCCCCTCCCCCGGATTCGCGCCTGTACGATTATCTTGTTTTATTAAAATTTTATGCCTATAATTAAATGTTGAATTCAAATGCCTTTTTCAAAATGTATAAAACGCGTTAACTAAAATGCCTTCAGCAGTACAGCGCAGCACCGCGATCCACGTTTACAAACGCCATTCAAGTTTTACTCGTAAAATACATTTTTGTTTGGCAAAATGTCCTACATATTTTTGTGTAACACACTAAACTACCCCCGGGTGTTATTATTTTGTTAAATTGCATTAAATCGAACATATGGGCACCATTAAAATATCACTGGGCGACATCGGACGGTCTCGGGCGGTGTATAGTACAGTAGGACCCCTGAGGTTTCGTAGTTTTAGGGTAGGGTTTTAGGAGTCGTAGTCTTAGGGGGTCTTAGCTTTCGCAGTCTTACTATTTGTGACACACATTTATTTTAATATTGTTTTATAAACATACCAATACAAACATAACTAAATGGAGGTAATGATCTTTGACTCCAAAAGTCCGGATTAGCACCGACCTTCGGGCATACCTAGGTACGTTTGGTTCTGGCCCATCCCCCCCCCCCTCATACCATGGGCCGAATGTAAAAAAAATGATTCTATCATACGGGCTACGAGATGAATTTATAACAGCAGAAACGATTAGTAGGCCTACGTTACACCGTTACATGTTTTCCCTTTTTATGGGCAATCATATAGGCCTAATTTAAATTCGAAACAATTCGAGTAGGCCTATATTTTATTATAAAAGAGTAATATAAAGTTGAAATGAGATGGAAAAGAGCATTCAGGCCTAAGATATGCTTTTAAACATGATTAAATTGTTAATAGATTATACATATATAAATATTCATAGGCCTAATGGTAAAAATCTAGTTTACTATAATAATTTATATTTTTATTCACTAATGGGCTTCCTATGAACTTTGTTTGGAAATCATAAATAATAAGAGTGTCCTCTACGATGAATCTAGATATAGGCCATATACCTAGTCTCAATTATTTCGTCTTTATCCACCGTGTTCATTTAAAAAATTTTTTCCTCAATTTATTTTAACAATAATAATTAAGGACGTGCGTAGTTGAGATTGATAACAACATGACATTATTTATTGTAATGGCGGGAACAAGAACCGCCGAGAGATGTTATTTTAATGACGTCATTATTATTAATAGGAATTACGACATATTGGAAATTCCCTTATCAATTATTATAAATACAAGCGGGAATTATGAATTTGCTCAAATATTAATATGAACAAGTCTGTGTTAGACATCGCGAGCGGTGCTCATTTGTCCCTGATTGAGAAATACGAAAAAGAACATCACAGCAAGATAAGAGACGATGACATGACCAAATTTATTATCAACTTATCGAAATCATATGTTGAACATTCGAAACTGAAATACAGCCAAACGGTTAACCTCAACGATGTCAGGTATCAAGCAGCCTACCTGTTCCAGTACTTCTCTGCACTTTGTTACTCGGTAGAATTTGGAATACGACAACTTGATCCTCGATTTGGATGGGTCATGCTAAAAATCGCAGATAATAAAAAGAAAACCATAAACGTATGTTCTATAGGAGGTGGTCCTGGAACAGATGTGCTTGGGCTTCATATTTACATGGAAGAATTCCAGCACAGGAATGGTATCTACGAAGATGTGTTTCTTAATGCTACTGTGATTGATAAACACAAGAAATGGGAATCCTCTTGGGATGCCGTTCGTCAAGAACTGGAACCCATCGATTCACAGCAGATTTGTATAAACTACATCGGGCATGATATATCGCATCCAGCGACAAAGGAGGTGTTATCTAGCGTAGTGAACGCCGATGTTATCTTGCTTTTCAAGTTCGTCAGCGCTGTCAAGGGCCTACCAAACTTCAAATACCGCCTCAAAGAGGTCCTAAAAAAGGCGTCTGTTAATTCGTATCTGATCTATGGAGATAATCTGGAAGGTGGTAACACCGAAATATTCGAAGATATCGCAGAAGACGCCGGTTTTCAACTTACTGCGGTTACCATGCTCGAAGAGTTCAGATTTGAAGATGAATCCGACAACATGGAAGAATTGGAATACCGGTATGACAGAAGATACCAGCAGAAATTAAGCATGTGCTTTATGATAATGAAAAAGGCTTAAAAATCAGTGTTCTTAAATATAAAATACTCGTTGGAATTAGAACGACGTCAATAGGCATATTCATTTGTAACTGTAAACGATAAACACATCAACTAGGCCTATGATTTAGCAACGGATTTCTGGTGATATTTTGTCAATTAGCATTTTACAAAAAAAAAATATTTTTTGTGACTTTTTAGCCGTAACATTTGCTAGAGAAGTCGAATCAACTTATCTTAAACGGTTTTTTGTGTAGATAAATTAATAATATATTAAATGCAATATAACTTATAGGCCTACTTTAAATTAAAAGTTTTGAGAATGTTATAAACTTATAGAAAAAAAGAAATATACAGCGAGTATTATTGATACCACCAATTGTATAATAAATGAAGTAGAAAACAGAAATCTTGATTTGATTTATTCTGTGTAGAACCCACGAAAGTTCGAAGTGGACTTATTTCCAGTGGGGTCCTTCTGGTGGTGATTGGGCAGTACACCGAGAGACAATCACCTACTCTTTTTCGATGAGTGTACTGCGTTCTTTAACGTGCACAAGCCATGCTGTACACGGAACCAACGGCTTAACGTCTCATCCGAAAGACGGCGTGCTATAGTATTGTATTTTGTATATTATTATTGCTCAGGTTCAATCATTGAAAATTGCTTGGTCTGTACGTTTATTTAAAAATGATGTATCAAAATGGAAATAACTACTTTTAAATTTGTCAATTTATTATTCGAAGTTGTTGGTTTGCTATTTTCTCTGGGTATTCGCTATTATTCTATAATAATTTACGATTACAAATTCAGGCAAAAAAAAAAACACCGTAATATTGTCGAGTTTCGGATTTCTAGTCACAAAGTCGGTGGTTTAAGTCTCACTCCGGTCGACTGTATGTGTTCCTAGGAAAGAAACTTTATCCACGTTGTCTCTCTTCACCCAGGAGTATAAATGTGTACCTGGGAGGTACAAATTCCATATTCGCTGATGACAGATGCAACATTTTGGAATGGATTGCAGGGCCGTAGCCAGAGTTTAAAAACAGACGAGGCGAAGTCTGGGGGCCACGTGGATTCCATGGACTTGAACCCTCTGTTGGAGGTCAGAAGACGAGTCCCCCTTAAAAAGCCAAATTTTGAAAATTTCAGACGAGGCGATCGCCTCGTCTGCCTCATGCTGGATACGGCACTGGATTGCATTTCATACGTATTTGTTCCAATGACTGGGTGTGATAATTGAGAAGCGCTTAGAGGCCTTGGCAATAAGCGCCATAAATGCCACATATTATTATCAGGCCCGTATAGACATTTTAATGGTAAGGTTCGACTTGGGACCATATGCGGAACTCCTTATCAAATCCCACATGTACAGGGGCGCAGCCAGGATGGAATGAAAGGGGGCGGACTTGCGAGCGAAGGGATCAATTAGACTGAGGGTCAGGGGTCTTCGAGTGCCCGGTCGGTGTCCAGGGCCAAAGGCCCTGAAAAAAATTCATTGTTTTACACGCTAAAAACACATCGTAGACGTCCATCAAAATGTCCCGTCTTCCAGTTCAGCCTGTCTTGGTTTCAAAATGTAGACTTGCGAGCAAAGCGAGCAATTTATGCTGGGGGACCAGCAGGGGCGGATCCAGAGGGGGGGGGGGTCATGGGGGCCGGACCCCCCCCTTTTTGTGGCGCCGTTTTTTCCCCATAAACTCTGCCGATACAAGACACTGCGTCGACCCTATTTAAAACCCATTGTTCACGGGGGAGAGAAAAACTTGTCCCCACATACTTTTAAGTGAGTATCTCCACTTTGCGACTGTATAGTCCAAGATGCTCTGTATGAGCGTCTAGAGGTTTTTTGTTTCAAAAAATTTCTATGAGAGGGGGATGATCTTGAAAACGGGACATTTCGATGGATTCTAACGTGTCTTTTAACAAAATAAGGTCAATTTTTCCGGGGCCTTTTTGGTCCTTGGACCCCGACCGGGGCCCTCGGTAGTCCCCTGGCCCCCAGCTTAAAATGATCGCTTCGCTCACAGGCTTGGACTTCGAAATCAAGACAGGCTGATCTAGAAAACGGGGCATTTTGATGGACTCTAATGTGTTTTAGCATATAAAATACCGCAAATTTTTCCGGTCGGCCCCTGGACCCGACCAGGGGCCCTCAGCGGTCTCTGGCCCCTCAGACTAAATTGCTCGCTTCGCTCGCAAGTCTGAACTTCGATACCAAGACAGTCTGATTTTGGAAAACAGGACATTTTGATGGACTCTAATGTGTCTTTTCTTTTTATTTTGTTACTTTCCAAATGGGCTTCAGCTCCACCATGGTTGGGGCTGAGGTAAAGAAAATTTGAACTATGACGCCTCTAAATGACCAAAAATGGCATTCAAATAGAGTCCCATTTTTTCTTTAAAAAATGACATTGTCAACACCCCAAGTCACCATTTCTAAAGATTACTCCCTCTATTCTACAGTATAGGCCTATGAATGCCATTTTCGGTCATTTATAGGCGTCATAATTCAAAATTTTCTTGCCGCAGCCCCGACCATGGTGGGGCTGAATCCCACTGTTTTCTTCTTAATAAATGTAATGAAATTTTCAATACTCCAAAACACAATTTCTATAAATGACTCCCAAAAGGCTATGTTTTAAAGCCATTTTCGGTCATCTAAAGGCGTCATAGTTCAAAGTTTTACCTCAGCCCCAACCATGGTGGGGATGAGGTCCATTTTCCCCTCGAAATAATAAACTTGTCAAAATCCCAAGACAGTATTTTTAGAAATTACTCCCTAAATGTTCTATTTGAATGCCATTTTTGGTCATCTAGAGGCGTCATAGTCCAAAATGTTCTTATCTCAGCCCCAGACATGGTGAGGCGGAGTCCCATTTTTTCTAAAATAATGACATTGTGAACACGCCTAGTCACCTTTCTAAAAATTTTATATGAATGCCATTTTCGGTTATTTATAGGCGTCATAATTCAAAATTTTTTTACCTCAGCCCCAACCATGGTTGGACTAAAGCCCATGCCCCCTTAAAGTAATAAACTTGTCAAAATCCCAAGACAGTATTTCTAGAAACTACTCCCTAAATGTTCTATTTGAATGCCATTTTTGGTCATCCAGAGGCGTCATAGTCTGAAATTTTCTTACGGAGTCCCATTTTTTTTTTAAATAAAAAGTCACCTTTCTAAAAATTCTATATGAATGCCATTTTCGGTCATTTATAGGAGTCATAGTTCAAAATTTTCTTACCTCAGCCCCAAACATGGTGGGGCTGAATCCCAATGTTTTCTTCTTAAAATACCGTATATGTCAATATCCCAAGACACTATTTCTAGAAATTACCCCCAAATGTTCTATTTTAATGCCATTTTGGTTATCTTGAGGCTTCCTAGTTCAAAATTTTACCTCAGCCCCAACCATGGTGAGGATGAGGTCCATTTTCCACTCAAAGTAATAAACTTGTCAAAATCTCAAGACAGTATCTCTGAGATTACTCTCCAAAACCTTCTATTTGAATGCCATTTCCAGGCATCTACAGACGTCAAATTTCAAAATTTTCTTACCAGGTAGGTTGTGACTCTCAAACTGAGCACCCCCCTTCGCCAAATCCGGGTTACTGTGTATAGTCCAAGATGCTCTGTATGAGCGTCTAGAGGTTTATTGTTTCCAAAAATCCTCCCCCTCCCAAAACCCACTCCTGGCGCAGTCAGTCTTTCTGTGCGCTTCCAAATGTTAAATTGATCTGGTGTGTGCTCCCCCTCCCCGTTCGCTTGCCAGAATGATAACTTTTCACCCTTTGGACCCCCTTTTTTAAAAACCTGGATCCGCTCCTGACCAGGGGCCGCCCAGGGCCCCAGTTGGGGGTCAAGGCCCCGGAAAAATTTGCTGTATTTTACATGCTAAAAAGCACATTCCATTAGAGTCCATCAAAATGTTCCGCTTTTCAGATCTGCTTGTTTTCGACTTGGAACTATATGCGGAACTCCTTACCAAATCCCACATGTAGGCCTACAGCCAAACCTCGTTATAACCAGGGAACAGACTTTTCCCTGTTATAACATACTGTAGGCCTACACCTCAGGGACGCAGCCGGATGGAATGAAATTGGGACTTGTGAGCAAAGCGATCAACTAGGCTTAGGGCCAGGGGCTTTCGAGGGCCTCGGCCTGGGTCCAGTGGCTGAAGGCCCGTTTTTCAGATCAGGTTGTTTTGGTTTCGAAGTTCAGACTTGCGAGCTAAGCGAACAATATAGCCTGAGAGCCAGGGGTCCGCAGGACGCCCGGTCGGGGTTCAGGGGCCGAAGGCTCCAAAAAATAAATTGCATTATTTTAAACGCTATGCTAAAAGAAACATTGGAGTTCTTCAAAATGTCCCGTTTTCCAGTTCAGCCTGTCTTGGTTTTGAAGCGAATTAAGCGAGCAATTTAGGCTAAGGGCCAGTGCCCACCGAGGGCCCAGTGACCACCGAGGGCCCCAGGTGGGGGTCCAGAAAAATTGCGGTATTTACATGCTAAAAAACACATTAGAGTTCATAAACACGTCCCGTTTTCCAGATCAGCTTGTTTTGGTTTTGACGTTCAGCCTGTCTTGGTTTCGAAGTTGACTTGCGAAGGCTTGCAAACGAAGCGAGCAATTTAGGCTCGGGTAAGGGGCTGCCAAGGGCCCCCGATTGAGGTCCAGGGGCCAAAGGCCCGGAAAATTGTGTTATTTTACATGCTAAAAGACATTTAACCTATAATAGGTGGACTTTAGGTTTCAGATTCATTACCGTAATTTGGACATTGACTGATGTTATCATTTATAATGATTGGTCACGGGGTCTACATGGAGGCACGGTGATCTATGTTTTTTCTACTTATTACGTTTTACCCCCAAAATAATATACGGGCCTAATAATTTATAATAAAAAATCTTTGGTACAGTTAAAAATTGTTGAAATTACCTGAATCCTGATACAGGTAATAGCGCCGCTTATATTTATATTGTTTTTCTGTTTAAGAAAAGGACTAAACCGTAGTACACAGTGTACACAAACTGCTTGTGCACTATAAAAGAAAACCCATACATATTTCAAGACAAGTTGGGAACTCCAGTCTACTGGTCCATACACGACCCTGTTGTGGACAGAAGGAAGTTAATGTGACCTTAGGGGAGAAGCAAGTCATTGAATGTACAACATCTAGTCCACTCTGCACCTTTGATGAATTTCGATCATTATCATTATTTTGATTTTTAATAATAATAAAAAAACCCTGAAAAAAATGAAGGTTGTGTATTGATTCTTTTACTTTGATTTCACTGAAATATGATTTACTGCCAATAAGGGATATCAATTTTAAAGTGAGCGGAAATATCACTGTACAGGCTGAGACTACTATAGAGAGGTACAAACTTGCCTAAGTCGACTTTGCCTAAGTAAAATTATTTTTAAGTCGAATTTGTTTTTCATGCCATTTTGCGGTTTTCAGTTAGATAATCTTGTACAAATGTGTTTTGGATTGGTCTTGTGGTCCCTTACAATTATATCCATCAGTCTTGTGTCAATGAATCCTAATAAAATATTTTTCAGGTCAACTTCAGAAGGGGGTGGGGCTGTTAATTTCTCCACCCCTTAAATTGTGCCCTTGGTTGGGGCAAAATTGCAAAATTTGTCAAATTTACACCACTAGATCCTCTGAAACAGCACTTGGACCTTCAATAGGTGGTGGATCCAGCAATTTTGGAAATTACAGCTAATCAGTTTTCAAACTACCACAATTTTTCACAATTTAATGAATCTGAAACATGTGTATTTTGAGCGGGCTGAGTCACATTTGGACCCGCGATTTGAGAAAAAAATAAAACCAAATACAATTAAACTTGCCTAAGTCGAATTTATTTTTTATGCTATTTCGGTGTTTTCTATTAAATATACATATCTAAATCAATTTTTTTTATAGAATTTTTTTTCAATTCGACTTAGGCAAGTCTAACTGTACAGTAGTTTGTATTGGGTACTGTATTGCTAAATATTGCTACTCCACACACAAACAGAAACATGTAAGCAGAAAGTTGTGAAGTCTGCTTTTTCAGGAAAATGATGAGAATACCTTGGACAGACAAAGTGAGAAATGACGAAGTTTTCTGTAGAGCAGAAATAAATAAGAAGCTGGTGAAAGATGAAAGATTGAGGCAGATGAGATTTCTGGGTCATGTGATTAGAAAAGGTCTGGAGAATTTGGCATTGACAGAAAGGATTGAAGGAAAGAGAAGCAGGTGAAGAAGAGTAACATGGATGTTTAGTTTGAGGAAATGGCTGGAGGAAAATGGAGCTCAACATCAGGAGCTAACAACAGGACAATGTGGCACACCATGATAGCCAAAGTCTTAAGATATGGCACCTAGAAGAAGAAGATTGCTAAACATTGCAACTCCACACTTTATTGTTATGGTAAGACAACAATTTTCTTGCTCAAAGTCTGTTTCGGAAATAAGTAATCCCTCATAAATAAGTCCATCTCCTTTAGGGCCAATTCTGTATGTAATTTCATAACATCATCATTTTCTGTCCTTAATATCATTTTTAATGTTCGGTATAAATTCAACAGACACGATTCTAGTATTGTCGTAGCATCTTTACCGATTCCTCTAAGCATCAGAGTGATGACATTGACACACGCCCTCTTTACAATAATTTCCATGTCTGTTTGTAAGATCGATAGTAGGCAGTTCATCACCTGAGGGATATAAAAGAAATACAAATATATACAAATTTTGATGTTACAGTATACAGCATGTCTGTCGTAATATTAATTTTGTAATTGTTAATTGATATTTGCCCATTAACGCTGCAAATGAGAAGATATGGACGGCCTGTGGCTGAAACCCAGCCTGTAACAAACATCTCAAAAAAAAAATTATTGGGACAAATACCTCTGACAGGATTCGAACATGCAACCTGTCTCTCTCCTGGTGAGTATCATAACCATTGTACCACAGAGGTTCATGGTTGACAGATTCAAATAACTGTCAAGTAAATCACATCACATTAAGCCCCTGTTCCACTATCACGATCTGAATGCCGATCTATCCCCATCTATCAGATCGGCGGAGATCGGGAAAAGCGTACAGGCGTCGGTATGAACATTCCAACAGCGTTTCGAGAACTGAGTAGAATCGGGCAATTTTTTAGATTGGGAAGATTTTTAAAAACATGATCTTCCCGATCAGAATTCACAAATTTTGAATCGTAGCGCAAGCGAAGAGAACGTAATGCAGCCGATGCTAGACACCATATAGTCCAGGAGTATTAGGTCATAAATATAGGCTGACCCGGAAATGTCTCATAACAAGCTGATTTTTTCAGGATAGCTTCAGAAATATGATTGAAACATCATACTAAAAGTCCCCAGCGCAATAAGCGTAGTAAAATCTTTCCGAGTGTAGTTAAAGCGGCGCTCGAACGGCACCTCAATTAATCACCAACTTTGCCACACTGCTGTGCTGCTCTTTCCCGATCTAAGAACGACCTCTGTATTCATGTTGCCATTCGACTGATCGAGATATCATAGGCAAAATGGCGTGAAATCTTAATTATATCGTAAAGGTCGTTGACAGCGTAAATACATCGTAGATAGAGCACAACTGTCGTTCCTACAACATAGTTACATCGTTCAATAGCATAACTCCATCGTGAAGATCGTAATGTTTATTCATGATTATTGTAGTAAGAGCGTATCAAGCACATGATGGTCATAAGAGCAACGTTCTTACAGCGTTGGAACATCGTATTAGCATCAGATCGGTTCATATTTTTTCTTGCCCGATCTAAAAAATGGGAAATTGTGATAAGATCATGATAGTGTAACAGGGGCTATCTATGGTATTTGAGATATTATTATAGATTAAAAAGACACAGTCCTATATTTGATAAGAAGCTTTAGACAAATTCTGGTGCGGAAAAGTCTATGACAAATCCCTATGATGGATCTGTTATACAACTTTTTTTGATAGCAATGTATGAGATATTTCATGCCGCCGATGCTAGACACCATATAATTTGGTTATTCTCTTGTATTTTGCTCTATATTGTGAGTATAATGTGTGAGAATTCTACTAGACCTACAAGTCGCACAAGTCACACCTACAAGACACATCTACAAGTCTTCTTGGAGGTACTTAAAAGCCTTAGGCCCAATATGTTCAATTTAAAGATCCTATGACACTATCTGAAAAGAGTAGGCCTTAAGATGTTACACTGATGTTACGTCTGGTATAGCCTTATAGTGGATTAAAGAGAAGCACCTGAACACTTTGATTTTCTAGAAAAAGCATGGTTAACATGATTCATATAAATTGATCCATTTTTACCTCGTGAATCACTGATCCCAGAGAGAACTTGAGTAACTTGCAGACTTCTCCAAGGTTTGCCAAACTACTAGCGCGCATATCTGGATCTGGATCCTTAGTAACTGTTAATATGGCAGCTAGTAGATTTTCCTTATAATATGGAACCAGCTCCCCTGCAAGAAAAATATAATTAAGGCCAAGATTAATTAATGGAATCTCCTACACCTTTCTGGAAAGCCTACAGCCTATGGAAGTGTGATGTCATTGAATAGCAAAATACAGTACGTTTTTTTGTCCTGTTTACAATAGCATTCAGAAGGGATGACAAAAATAGTTGAATAAATAGCAAAAAGTAGTAATTTTTAATCTTGCTGTATTTATGGCCAAGAACATGATATATTTTCATACACTGTGGAAATTTAAAAAATATAATACATTTAAATTTGTAAATATACATATGTTTATAAAAGACGGTTTGCAAAAATGTGAGGTGTCGAGACAAAATGAGTCGTGCTGTACGCCATGTCATTTAGAGATATTCACAAAAATAAACGGAAAGTCATAATTTCACAAAAATGAGATTCCTGTTGTTTTGTTAAGTTTAGTAATTGAATTTTATGATTACAAACTTTCTGTTTGTTTATTTACAATAAACATGTTTTTGAACTACATTTTGTAAAGGCTGCTTTTTAAAATTAATGGAAAAACATACAGGAAGTCAACAGTTGTTTATCCTTAAATTCAATTTTCTCCAGAGTGTGTTTTCATACACCTATGCTTTAAAATGATTTTTCTCTGGTTATACTGAAGCTATGCACCTCATTAAAAAAACAATTTAAAGCTTATGATCTCTTCTATCCAAATACAACAATAACTAAATTTTGGTTTTCTGTACAACACGACTCATTTTGTGGTGACACCTAACAAATACCCCTAGGCATTTCAAAGCTTCCAGGTTTTGTATGCAGCCGAGACAACCCTATACATGTCATTATAGCACTGGGACTTAGCTACTACATATATTATCCCAATGGCCGGGGCTTATCCGGGATCCTGACTTGGTTTTGACAAGCAAAAGAAAAAAAACCTGCTTGGATTAATACGTCAGATTATCCTCTAGAAGCCCTCACATACAGCCACTGTGCATCTATTGATATTTATACACCAAAAAAAACTTTTCGGGTCAATTTTAGGAAGGGGCTTAACCTTGTTAAGCCCTGCCCCCATTAAATCTGCCACTACAACACTCTGTGCTGATTCAGACAATATATTACTATCACTAATTTCTTTTTAATGTTGAAATTGTGAAAACAATGGCAGTCTAATTTTCAGAAAGTTGCATAAATTTTGAACTAAAAATAAACCTCTCTTTTGTCCAAGTCCAACTTTCACTTTCATTAAACTTTCAAATTTTAGTAAAATTTATAACAGTTATCCTGCAAATTGCAAGACAAATCAAATTACAGAAAATCCACTAAAAAATGAAAAAAAAACCTAATCAACCACCAGAATTTTATAAAGTACTAATTTGCAGTTATTATTTACCTAAGTTTCCTGTGGCCTTGACAAGAGATTCACCAATTTTCATCCTCACTTCAATCTCATTGTGTCTTGTGTTATTAACATACTCCATACAAAGAGCTGGAATCACTTCATCTGGGTACACATCAGCCATAGCTTCCAGCCCTTGTATGGCCACAAGATAAATATATGAATCATCATCTACCAACTTCTCTTTAAATGCACGGTATAAGATGTCTTTCTTCTGCATGGCTTTTGGATCTTTGGCACGGAGTAACTTCCCAAGAGCCATCAAACCATGGCCCCTCACTGGTAACAGTGGATCAAAGAGATCCTTATAAGCTTCATCGAATGATTCACTGACAATGTCGACATCAGGTCGTGGTGCCTTTTGATTTTCTGTGTTGGTTGCACTTTTGTAACTTTCTTTGTCAAATGGATCTTTACAAGAATGCAACTTAGAAGAACTTGTTGATGTTTTGGTAGAATCATTGTTATGCTGTGCAAGAGATTTGAGTCTTTGTTCAATATCATTACCATCAGCAGTGTCATCTGCTGAGACACTTTCTGTGGCTGTGTAGATTGCTTCATTACCAAACTTATCTCTTTCATGCTCATGTTTTTCCTTACCACTACAAATTAAGTCTTTCTTCTCTTGTGCAAGAGATTTTACTCTTTTACTAACATCAATTTTTGTGTCAACTTTCAAAGCACCATGTGTGGCAATGCTGACATGTATGCTCGATGCCATCTCTTTCAGATGTTTGTTGCTGTGTTTGTTTCCAATCATGGTCAGAAGTGGAAGAAGTGAAGTCAACATCTTTTTGAGGTCACTGTCAACCTATCAACAACAAAAAAACAATAACCAAATGGTGTTATTTTGCCACTTTTCAAAAGATTCAAGATTGATTTGCTTTGTGAGCTAGAAAGGACAGTTTTCCGCAAAATATACAATATACCATACTTGTGTAAATAAGTGACCAATTTTATTAGCAGCCCTCTCAAATAAAACGCTTCTAAAGTGGAAATTGTCTTAAGTGCAGGTGAAGTTCTACTATTGGAGAGATAATGCCCCAAATGAATCTCATGACAAATATTATCTACAGGTTTGTCAAGATTTCAACAAAATCCTTGCAGTTGAATTAAAAACATCTTTATGCTTTATCAAAAATAATTAATAATTTTAAATGAATACGTTTACCTTAATATCAGCTTCAATTAAACTCAGTAACCCCAGAGCCATGCTTAGTGTCTCAGCCTCAAACATTATTGAATCATTCTGATAATCTACACACTCCCCCACAATTCTGTTACAAGCCCTCTGCAACGTTGCCTCAATGAATTCTACCATCTGTACTTTATTCTCCAGGACATCTGGACCCATTTCTTCACACATCTTGGCAACGAGGTTCAAGACGACCAGGGCATGTTGAATGTTATGCAGTTTATCAGATTGTTCATTTTCTAATTGTAACAATACTTTGGAGTCATCAGTGCTTTCGTTAGCGCTCTTACTGCCACTGCTGTCTAGGTTTCCAGTCATTATGTTCGTCAATTCCTAAATAATGTAAATATACAAAAATTCTAATGATAATGACATAATGAATGCCAAAATTTTGAATCAAAACACAATAGCATGCACCTCAAATCTTTCAGTAAGCATTTTACATTTTTATCAGAAATTATTCAGTTTACCTTTTTGTATTTCAAAAAGCTTTTAGATCTCAAATTACAAAAAAAAATTTCTAATGAAAGATGTAAAAGGTACGAATTGACACTTGCATGATTAGGAAAAGGAAAGCATGATACGGTCGAAACTCAAGAAAACATAATTTTATTCTAAACAGGACTATTTTTACTGTCCAATTATAAAATCAATCTCTCTCAAAAGTGGACTGCCCAGAAACCAAACAAAATGGATACAGTTGAACCTCCCGTAAGCAGACACCCTTGGGTCCGAGAAAAGTGTCTGCTTACAGGAGGTATCAGCTTACGAGAATTTCGGCCGATAGAGGGCCAAAGTTGTAAAATTATGTACACGTCCTTATGTTTCACTTTTCACGGCATTTTCAACAAAAACGGCCTCTTAAATTTCAAGACACCGCATTCTATATTTTAAGTACGGTTTATCATTTTTAAGATTGGTTCAGTAATATGATTCTCAGTCATTATAATACAAGGACGATTTAGTA
>JAOTQE010060493.1:0-18750 GCA_025631205.1 Nesometra sesokonis | reverse complement strand
CAAAAATAGTGAAAGAGTGAGATTGACTGGAAAATAGTGAGACTTCTGCCAAAATAGTGAGACTTGGGAGCTCTGACGTTCATTTTCGTGGCTATACTTACAGCATCAAACTTAAACGGCGCCGCCATCGGGCGTTGTCCAAGGAGCTAAGTTTACGATTACAAAAATTGGTGTTATCTCTGTTCTTTAGTTGTAAAGTATTAATTTTAAAAAAATAAATAAAACCTCCCTCCCTCATCGATTTATTTTTAAAAAAGAGTGATAATCTAATAATTATTTCTATTTGCCCTTATACGTGAAATGCTTAAAATTCCAGCTCACTGATTGGTGGATTAGGCTTGACCCTAACCTTGAAAATAACTCACCCTAGGCCTATACCTTAAGCACTAGAGACTGCCGTAAATTTAACCACTCTGTAAAAAATAATCATCACACTCCCCATTTTTTTGTGGTTACCAGATTTTAAAAAAAAAGCCTTCCTCCCTCCACATTTATAAAAACAAAAAAAATGTTAAGCTATCTACCCTTAGTGCAATATAATGTTGGCAGCTAGTAGGCCTAGGCTAGCCTAGGCCTACATTATCTGATCACTCACAATTTAATTGAGCCACCCTATTAGCGTTCCAATGAGAGCTACGAACGACCTTTATATAGAAGCCTAAGCTAGCTAGTATAGGCCTCATACCGGTAATTCCTCATACCTAGGGCCTAGCCTCTAGGGCAGCCTAAGCATAGTAAGCTGGCTAGCCTCTAGCCATAGAAAGGGCCTACCGTATTACCGCCTGCCCGAACGACGGTACTTACCGATCATCATCGAGAAAAGGAAAAAACCCACCACTTGGGTATGCATTACTATGAAAATCATACGTGAATCCATGATGATCTCACGTGGAACTCGGGGAAATTAAAACTAATGTAGTTTTAATATCTTTGATTCAACCAAAGAACTGACCAAAATATAACAAAAGACATCCTAGGCCTGGCCCTTGGCCTATAGCGCCGCAGTAAGCGTTCGGGAATCGTTCGGGAAATCCCCAATGTATGCATTGCTGATTTTTAAAGTGCGCCTCGCACGTTGAGTACGTAAATGCACCTTTTAAGTACTTACAGGAAGTAATGTAACACAGCACGACTGAATATACGACAAAAACATGCAATTTAAAGCAAATTATATATTATAAATGTAATTAGATTTAGAAAACATCATATTTCTAATGTCTTTCAAAGTTGCAATGATAATGTGGTATATCTCTTAGACTTTGTAATTGTAGGTGCAACTTGCTAAGTGATTTTTTTTTAATTTGTGTACTTTTGGCCCTAACAAAGAATTAAATGACACTAAAAACGCCTAACTGTTTTTAATCTAATGCGTAACATTTTTTTTTATTATAAATTAAAATTTATTATAAAAAAATGTTTCCCATTTGAGTAAAAACAATTATACGTTTTTAGTGTCCTTTAATTCTTTATTAGGGCCAAAAGTACACAAATAACACTTGTTTTATATTATATACATTTTTCATACAATGAATTTTATGGTTTAATTAAAGTGCTATACGACGACGACGACGACGACGACGTTAACCCAGGGGTGGACGCAGACTTTGGAAAAAAGAGGTAGGGGAGCGGAAGGGGTTTCGCAACTTTACGAAATACGAAAGATACAGGTACGTCATAAATTCGTCTAACGTTGAGTATTTGTTACAGTTGGTCAGTATTTTAGAATCATCATCAACGATTCGTAGGTAGAAAATTTGATATATTTTAACACATTTAACAACTTTTTTAAAATGGTATGTATGACGTATCCGTTTTTTGTATTCGTATTTCGTAAAGTTGCGAAACCTTGCTATTAGGCCTATTATTGATACTTCCGAAAGGTACGATGATTGTGGGGGGGGGGGGGGGTCGGCCCCAATCCGTCCCTGGAACCATCATTCACAAAAAAGCCACAAAGTGCGGGTCTTTTTTTTTTTTTTGCTTGTCAAATTCCGATTGGGGCTGAGCATTCCTTCCAGAATTCCTAGATACAGCACGCCTCTGTATAAGCCTACTATCTAATCACTGTTAGTCCACAGATTAGAACAGGGGAGGAGACGGTTGGGCTAGTCTATGGTAGGCCTTCTGTTTACGGAACCTCAAACAGTAGGCCTGGTCGGTAAATCCATTAAGTGGGAACCATTACGTCGGTTTTTAAATTATTAACCCAGCTATTTGATTTTGAAGAATTTCATTAATAAAAACTAAAACCAATAATTTCACAAATGTCAATATCTATTGTTTTTGTGCTACGAGCATCATTTTTTTATATTGTCTGTTGTGCAATTTTTCTTTGTGTTATAGTATAAATTGTAGTGTATCAGTCTATCAAATTTTTATTACTTGTATGAAATACAAACAAACTTTTCTTACAACTTTAATTTGGTTAGATCTTAAAATCTTGTTTTATTTTTTTTTTGTAAAACATATATACATACATACATACAAGTCTACTCTTTTTGTATTTTGTTTTTTTTTTGTATATTGTTTTTTATGTATAGTAGCTGAAACTACTATAGTATAGTCTCAGTAGTGTGAACACTCGGAATATATTAGCCCCTGACAATGTTACTGTTTTATCTATTATTTATTTTTTCCCGTCCATCTTTTGAATGCTAATATAGATTAACTTAAAGAGATTCGGATTGGCAAATTTAAAACAAAACCACGTAATCGATATATTATTGACGTTTGATGTCAATAGTGAGGTTTCGCAAAGTTACGAAATACGAAAACGAAAACGGATACGTCATAAATTCTTGTAACATTTAGCCATAACACCTTGAATATCTGTCAAATTTGGTGAATATTTTAGGACGATCATCAACGATTCATAGGTATAAAATCTGATATATTTTTGAACACATTTAGCAATTTTCAAAAATTGAAGTGTGACGTATCCGTTTTCGTTTTCGTATTTCGTAATTTTGCGAAACCTCGCTATTGTCATGATACGTAACCGCACGCGTCTTCTACTTTTGACAGTTTAAGGTTAAAGTTTAGAGTTATTTATTACAAGGAGCAGATAATATTATCACTAGCTTTTTTAGGGGAAGTTCCCTACTTACTTGAAACACTAGGCCTGTCTAGTTGAAATTTCCTACACAAGAAAATAATGCATCGATAGATGGGGGAAATAGCCACTGTAGCTATGGCAGGGGCGGATTTCGAGGAGTATCCGCCGCGTGCCCCCTCTAATATCTTCAAAGTACATTTACTCCCGTGTTATATTACGTGCTCCCCTTCTAAAATAAACTGAAGGCAACTAATGTTTTTTAGCTTGTCAAATTGAAACCGGGAACATGCCCATCCCGCCAGAAATAGTGCAACCTCTTTCAAGCAATTCTGGATCCGCCCCTGTACGGTGCAATCAAAACATGTTTATAAAGCCTGGTCGTTGGGAGTCATACTTCATAAGTTATTTTTTTTGTTAGACACCCGACTTATGCCACGTAACACTAATGTTAGGTATAGTTCACATTAATTAAGTTTCCTCTTTCAGGCTTGCGACATGAATTGCTTCAGTAATCCATCGATAACAACTGTTGCAGTTTTACACACATTATGTTTAACTAAAAGTTTGTTAGTCTTGCGTTATAGCACTGGTGCTTAATAATTTTGATAATTACATTACCACAGTAACTGCGGCGAACAACTTAGAACTTTTAATGAATAGTTAATTGATGCGCTTAATGTTCAAGTTAAGTTTAAAAAAACAGTTATTTAATTCCAATAAATATAGGCCTATGTATATTTTCCAATATTAAGATGAATAATTCATGAAAAAAAGTTAAATGCGTTTCATACTTATGATTGACGTTCCATACTATAGTCTATCATCTAAAGTTTGAAGAGATAAGATAGCCGGTACGCCTACCTGCGGTTGCGTAATCCCAACAAGATAAAGCACCATACTCGTGTAGGAGGGAGGCAACATCCAAGGTGTCTGTTAGTATACCAGTCACGTTTGAGGCTGCCGAAAAGCAACCCATCATGAAGCGACCTTTTTTCTTATATCTCTGTAATAAAACAAAAGTTTAAAAAGAGAAGAGCTTCAGTTACTTTATTTAAAAAAGTGTAAAGGCTGTCTGTTTAACTAATTATTAATTAAAATGTACATTTGTACAAACCTAAAATGTATTAAGATTAAAAGAAAAATGAATACCGAGAATTTGAACTCACGACCTACGCTATAAAAAAACGGTTTTTAGAACAATAGGTTAAGGACGCGGCGTACATGCAATGTGTCCTATATTATTAGTAATACACAGTTTGGTCATAACCAGAGAAGGAATTAAAACGGGGGTCATGAACTTTTATTGAAAATCACCTCTAATTTATGAACAAAATATCATACTTATTCGTTCAAAATGGCAACGCTGGTCACAACAACATTATCATCACCACCACAACCAGCAACAACAACAACAACAACAACAACAGTAGAAAGAGTAACAATAACAACATCCACAACAACAACAACAATAATAATAACAATAAAACTGGGTTTAAGGTATACTTCGCTGGAACTTATGAGTGTTTAGGAAGAGAATTTATTTCATGGATAGTTAAGTGCTTTATAATGTTATTGGTGAAATAAACAATTTGTGGCTTCTTATCGTATTTTCTTGATAATTGAGTCAAATTAAAGTAATAATAATACAAATGAACATTGTGGTGTTATAAAAGTAATTGCACTCTATGAGATTTATTGCTATCATTATTGTTGAAAGAGTTATAAAGAATTAAATAGAGCATTCGTTACAAATGTTACTGCAATATTAGGATAGCGGTATGTAAAATTATGTAAAATGATTCCTGATGATGACATAATTTATGTCGAAATGTTGAATCTTGTCACGATGGCGTGTATCTCATTGCTTGGAGTATGCATTATACTTTCTTAAATGATTACAGTATGTATCAATATTTTAATAGAGGTCATTGACGCATTCTAAAAGAGGGGTAATATATTTTAGAAAAGAACAAAAATAATGTTGGAGGATTCATTATCTTAATTAAATTAAACACAATTTTAATTTTAATTAAGAAACATCACTTAAACAAGTTTGTTCCAAAAAAAAAAAGAGGAAATTTTTCACACTGAAATATTCTGGATTTTCAGTTATTTTAAAATGTGTGATAGGCCTACTGTTTGAAGGTTTACATGGTGAAACAGCAAAAGACTTATAAGAAATTTAGTTTGTGTTCAATTGATTTTAAGCGTCACACTTTAGGACGTATTGTGTGAATAAACCTGTGCTTACATTATGGTCCAATTTCAATTTGTACACTACGTTCTCTTCAGTTCTGCTACAGTAATGCTTTGAGAATGTTGTTAAATATGTCACGACTTTGTAGTGCGAGTGAAACATTTGTAGAAAATACACTTTTTATGAATTTTTAAGGAAGACAATACATGGTTTTATGTGCAGATTATCAGCCAATTTCAATGCCTTGGTGCCTACCGTTTATAGTAAAATTATAAGAAACTCTCAACTATAAATTTATATTGATACTGCATACAATCAATCATTGTTAGATTATAAGTTTAAAAATTCTTTAAATCCATCCTACAGTGGCCAAGTGTTTTCGAGAGGTTTTGTCTATGCACGTCCTTTTATAGAATTAACGTGAAGTGGGTAATAGGCCTACACTTTGCAATTGCGTTTTTTGTTTTTTAAATCTACTGGAGAGAATATTCTGGATTCCTCTTCTGAAATAATTTCTATTATCATCATTACTATTATCATCTAAATGCATGTGGTAAATTGTCGTTTGTAATGCAAAATTGCTAAATCATTATATATATTACTGAAGGTATAGGCTATGATTAACCCAACTGCCGACGCCAAAGAATTAACAAAAAATCAGGTGTGTTTGACTGTCTGTGCACTGGTCTGTGTTTACTTTTTGCCTGTTTTATTTTTGTGATCATGTTTACACCTTGCCCCAATATGCTTAAATTATTACAGAGAGTTCATTCAACTAGTGACGCTAAATAAAGGTGACAGCGTACTTACAGTCGTTTGTCTGCTTCTCTCTTTTCTTTCTAAGACCAAGTTTACATACGCTTACATAGTTCACCCATCATGGGGTTTGTCTTGTTTTGATAAGTTTAACAAAGGATCAGGTAACAAAAAATGACAAGATATGTTCAACAACTTGATAAAGACATCATCAGGGTTGTTATTAACACATACGGTACATCTAAGCCAAATGATACATAAGTCGCAAATGCTAGTTTTCCACAATATGCAAAAATGGTCAATTTTTTTCAGAATTTATTTTATTTAAAAAATATACAGTTCATACATTCAACTTACCTACTTCCTTAACAATTTTCAGATAAAAGATCGAAAAATGTATTAAAAATACAATTTAACATGACCTTGCTTAGTCAATGTATACGGATAAACAATTTGTCAAATGCAGTTTTCTCAAAACTTACATTTTAAATGTTCAAATTTCGATTGTTCATAACTTCGCAAGGAAACATCGATGGAACTGATTTTTTTTTGCATGTTAAAGATAATAATGTGTAGTTTAATAATGCATAAAACTCAATTTTCAATTTTTCGACTTATGTCTTATTTGGCTTGCCCCTGCCACTATTATATCAGGAAATGACGAGTATTAGTCTACATTTGAACACAAATCTTACCTTGAGGTTTTGTTTGAGATGTTCAAGGTCTAGTGTCCCCCTAGCGGTGTCTTTGATACGTATAACCTAAAAATAAACGGAGAATTTGAATCACTGAATATGGGCTTTTCTCGAGTTCTAGAAGTTGTCGTTTTTTCTGTATTGTATTTACCACCATCTCCTTTTTATAATAATTATAAAACTATAGTAATGTTACGTTTATTGCCATTATTAATAACTAAGTCCAGACTATTTTCTTTAATTTTAGGAATCCTACGGATATTACCTTTGCTCCGGATTCTTTCCATGGAAGAAGATTGCTGTGATGTTCGTATGGTCCAACAAATACCACCTGTAGATTAGAAGTACAGTTTTTTTTATAATTAATCACCATTACCATAATATATCATGTTTACTGTTATCAGCAGAATTGATGTTCATCATTTTTATCACTATCATCACCATCGTCATCATTATGATCGTCGGCTTCATCATCTTAGTGTCATCGTCATCATCATCACAACCACCATATTCATCAACATCGTCATCGTCGTATAAATCGTCAGTCATCATCGTCAGTCATCATCGTCAGTCATCGTCAGTCATCATCATCATCATCACCATCACCATCACCATCATCATCATCATCATCATCATTATCATCATCATCAAAATCATCGCACCACCACCATAATCATCATCAGCAGCTGGATCATCATCATCACAGCACCACCACCATAATCACCATCAGGGGCGGATCCAGGATCCACCGAAAGGGGGGAGCCCACTTCCAGATCCGGGTGGGCGTGGTTTCCCGTTTTATTCAAAATTGTGCAAAAAATACATTTTTGGTTTCATAAGAAGTGGGGAAGGGTCCGTTCCTCCCCCCCCCCCTGGATACGCGCCTGAACATCATCGGCATCTAGATCATCTGCATCTAGATCATCATGATCATCATCATCATCATCATCATCATCACCACCACATTTAGCTATATTTACAATGCCTTTCTACTTTGCTGAAGATTGCTAAAAATTGTTCCAGATACGAATAATTGATCTTATATTGCCTTCTACAAAATAAACACATAAAGAAACCTACCGATTTCTTAGCTTTATTTTTTAGATCAATAGCGGTGACTAACTTGTGGATTGCGCCCGTCGTACCGCTCCCTGTGAATATACACATGTCTTCCTCACTTGCGTTCACACACTTCTTGATGATATCACGCGCTTCTTCTCGGAATCGGGTCGTCTGCTTGGCCATGACACTCGTCGTGGTGTGAGTGTTAGCGTACAATGGTTGTACGTGTTCTGTTATGTAATCTTCGATAAATTTCAATGGCCTGTGGTAAATAATTGCTAACAGTCAAATGATGTTAAAAGTAATGTTTACATACAGAAGTGATTTAGAATTTGGCTGGTATTCTCACAAACGTAGTCCAACCACTTAGAGCAAGAGCAACATCGGTTGGTCCTGAACTCTCCATAAGACTACTTCATCGGCAGACAACATAATATAAGACTGTGTTAGTCCAAAGTTAGTCACCTATGAGAATACCATTTTAGTCCTGGAATAAATCTTAATTTTTCTCAGGACTAAAGTTAGTTCGCTGTCGAGGATACCAGCCTGAAAACTTTACGTTAAGAGCAAAAATTCTCGAATATCAGGACCGGTTTTATCCAGACCAACTGACTTGAAATATTAAGATCAATCTTGTGCCTGGACAGCAGAAAAAATATCTTTATTAAGCCTAAAATATAGTCCCCTTTATT
The DNA here is from genome assembly GCA_025631205.1 of Nesometra sesokonis. Lineage (NCBI taxonomy): Eukaryota > Metazoa > Echinodermata > Crinoidea > Comatulida > Antedonidae > Nesometra > Nesometra sesokonis. Next base: position 10,293 of record JAOTQE010060493.1, on the reverse strand, counting down.
TTGGGAAGTGCAAAAAATGAGGTAACTCAATCCAGGATATTTTAAGTTCTATAATCTATCGGAGATCGAGGAATAGTTACATATCCACAAAAAGGGCCATACACTGAGGTCTAGACAGTTAGGACTGCAGTTACACAGTGGTTATCTCATAATATGCCTACAAAAAGTAATTGCTACTTAGAATAGGGATACGTTGTTTCTTAATCTTGTAATACCTTTTATGTTTTCTTTAGTAATTTTCTCTGTATGCCCCATTGAAATGGTTAAATAACTGTCAAATTTAATTGATTTTAAAATAACACAAATTTATTGTCCATTGTTCTAATGAAACCTAATAGTACTAACCTTCCCGATGCCGTATAATCGCAGTAAGTAACTGAAAAGTAAAAACAATTTATAAAATTAATAGAGAAGCATACTTATGAGTTCGGAGTTCGGGTGATTCTAAGAAAAGTCCACTACCGTATGGTAGAAATTGCAACCTCTCAATGCAGGGATCTATGGCGGCTTTGAGGTGCCTCTTGAACACTTTGAACCTCCAAAGCATGTATCAACCCCAGCTTGCCACAATGACAATCACAAGAAGAAGCTTTGAGGATTAGGGATGGTTATCTTTGAACTGAGCAATAGAAGAGGCTTACTACCGTATGAATAAGTTAGGCCTATATTATTAATATAGGTATTAATGTTATACACCTAGTACTTGATTACATTTTAATACTTAGCATATTAAATCAAATCAAAATAACATTTAGCAATGATGATATTTTGCCAGGAGCTTACAGAGAAAAATAATGTTCTGATAGTGTAAACCTGAGTAACATGACAATCGAAAGATGAACATAATTTAATGAAATAAAAGAAAAAACAAAAAAATTTAAGAAAAAGTACAGCAATAGCATTTTTGTTGTTGTTGTTGTTGTTGGGATGTTTTGGTAATCACGAATTCAATGAAAGGCCTACTTCTAATTTGAAAATGACCATTGAAAATTAAAGTTTATATTATTAATGCCAACCTTTTCAATACTCCTAGGATTTGAATTCTATTACAAACAGTCTGGGACGGAAAACATATTAGTAGACCTACTTATATGTTATTTTAAAACCGCTTTATTACCTAAATGTAAAATGAATGTTGTCGATAAGGAAACATAATGGCACTTGCTAACGGTTAAACTCTCGTTCTTGTAATATGACGCTGAAATCTGAATTTTTGAACTTTATGTTATCATTGATGAAACTATGATGTATGTAATCTGACATAAATACGGAAAAGCGCAAAGTGTCAATAATTTAATATAATAGAGGTTACAGACATTATATGAATCTAGTTTTTAACAGCAAACATATCTGTAGTGTTTTTTTTAAAGTAAAATGATGTAGTTATGCATTTTGGATCGGAGATAAAAACGGTTTCCGTTTAGGTTACTTTACAGAATTTATATATTAAAATGCTTAAAACCTCCATATCTCTGCAACTCTGGTCATAAAAAAATTGATTTTTGTTTTAAATTGTTTCAATGTGTCATTTGCCGAAATGAAACATTTTCTTCGTAAGTGACCGGAATCCGTCGAATGACCTTTAATCCACATTGTACAGAATTTACATATTAAAATGCCTATTTTTTGTTAGGTACTATAATATTTATTTTTTTCGTAAATAATTAGATACCTTGTTCTGTACCATTACTTCAATTAACAAACCCTGTAAATGATATACTACTAGTGGTTATTTTAGCCTAAAAATCACCACTATAATAAGTAGTATACTGGTGAGGCTGGTCTCAAATTGGGCATAATCATATTTCCATTGAAGAGCGCATTAAACGTATTTTTCCAGAAAACTAGGTGGTAGGAGCTGCTCCAAGGGGGCGACTTATCGAAATTCGTAATAAATGAACAGAATATTTGTAGGTATAATAACATATTTTAAATGCAACTTTCTTAGCCAAACCTTCCTGGAGTTAGCTAAGATTTTTTTTATCACTTCTTACATTTAAATACATTATACGACAATAAATAATTATACACAATTTATGTCAAAATGTGTTCTTTTATTGTAAGTAATGCAGCATAAATAGTAGCAAACTATACAGAATGACTTATTAAGATCCTAAAACAGTGCTATACATCATTTGCAAAACTGGTGGGATGTTACGGCTACCAAACACAAATTTAGAAGTACAGGAATAGACAATTCTATAAGTAGGGGTCAAATGTCATTTGACATATTTCCGGTCACTTATGAAGAAAATGTTTACAAAAGTTCATTTTAGTTTTTAATGTAAATTAGTTTGCAAACTCTATAAACAAGATAGGCAATCATCATATCGGTGGTTTGTTTCATTCAAAATTTAGCATAAATTCAGGACTATGTACAGAACAAAAGATTAATATTTGAAAATGTACTGAAGAATTCACTCCTAGTTCGATTATATATTTTGACCAACAAGGCTACATTGTAATGATTCAAAATTGGTATATAGAACACTCAGAGAAGGGTGTTATTTTATCTTGACGTCTCGTCTTTGTAAATTTGGCGAACCCAAATAGTTTCTGAAGACACATTCACGACTCCCAAAAGGTTATAAAGACCCATTAACAAACCTAAACAGTTTATTTTATAATGATCTTTTACACGTTCTAATTAGTATTCCATATACATAAAGTCCGACCAATTTTAAACTATTATTTTTGTTATTGTAATCTTTGAAAAATACAATAATCCTACCTTTTCTTTGGCCATAAGGTCCGACAAATGTTGCATCTTTACCTATGACGCTCTCGTCAACATATCGCATCATTTTTTCCGGATCGTCTTCGATATCATCATCGTCACTATCGCTATTTTCCTCCTCATTTACTATGGCAAGATCTTCATCTCCAGCCGATGATCGACTATTCAGTCGTGCCATATGCTTAGAACTTTGTCTTTTGAAACTTCGACTAAACTTGTGAAAAGAAGACGCCCGCGAAACTCCTCGGTTGTTGTTTTCATTCCTACAGGTTTGCCCAATATCTTCACATCCGTTTACCTGGACTTTGCCCTCAACTCTATCCTCTTCTTCTTCTAGGTCATCTTTAACTAGGGATAAATCAGAGGAAACAACATCTTCAAATGAAACTTTTAATTTTACTTTCTCTGTTAATTTATTTGCGTGATCTATCGAAGTAGAGGATACAGGTGGTTCTTCTAAGTCATTTCTGAAGCTAACTGTTCTCTTAGGCCGAACAGATTTGTTATTTCCAAGACAAGCCATTGCCGTGGTCAGGCCAGGCAGCGGCAAAATTGTATTCTCGCATAACTCCATTTTTAACAACTTCTGTCCTACCACCACAAATTCAATCAAATAACTACTTAATTTCTGGGCATTTGGTCTTCTTCTAATCAGTTAATCGATCTTATCAACTGTCGTAAAAGAAAAATATCAATCTATGTGACCACTTTGTCTCCCTTGAAGATTAATATCTCATGTATAAGATCTTAATATTACTACGGCAAGAGACTTAATTATAATCCTATGAATGGGTAAAATAAATAAATCCGTTCATTGTCTGCGACAATAATGTAACATGTACCATATAGAACTGGTTCTGGAGTCAACAAAACCGGAGGGTAACTATAAAATAATTGTTTTTAAATACTATAGAACCCGGCCTAGCTACCACAAACACCCTCGAGAATAAAGTAACGTTAATTATGTATCACACAAAGAACACAACGAAAACATTCGGCAAGATACGATCGCTCTTAAAAAGACTGTAGGCCTAGGTTTCTTATTAAAGTGAAAGTGTGGACCAACGCAATCGTAACAGCAGTGGTATCAAATTAATTTGAAAACATAACATAATAAATACATTTTGGCCACAATTATCTGGTGACTCACACCACCTGTAACCTATTTATAGGCCTATTTCCATTATCAAAACTGTTATTTTGGTCTTTAACTTTCGGTTTTTTGTTGACATCCGGTCGTTTTAACCTCTACTCAGTGACAATATTTTAAGATTTTTTAAGAAAATCCAAGTAGGAGTGGGATTCTAATCCCGCCTTATTGATGTACTTTTCATGTGGGCATAAATAAACCAACTAACCTTAATTACCAGGAATAAATCACGTGTATGCATTGTATCAAAGTAAAGATCCCAGTGGTTATTCAGTATATCGCAAGTCAAATCGGATGAAGTATGGCCTACCACCTTCGCGTTTAGGATGATATGTCTAACTGCAAATGGTCAAGTATATATTTAAAATGAGAGTTTCTATACAATATGGACTATTTATGGAGATCTTTGCTATCGGACAGCTTAGAACACAATAGAGTCTGAAATCTTCAAATAGGCCTAAACACAATAGATTTACTGATTTCTTGAAATACCGAACGGTGTGTTGATATGGTTGGACCATGTATTTAGAATGGATCTCCTCTTGACAAAACAATATATATAACCAGCACTACAATTTTATTAAATCAATTAAACCCCAGAATAAATAAGATTGGGCCTACAGTTGAAGGTATTTTATATTGCCATCCGAGAGCCCCACCATGGTTGGGTCCGAGGTGAGACAATCTTGAAAATTTGACACATTTAGGAAATTTTGACTCTAACGTAACTTACAAATCTTACTATACAACCATCATTTTTCACTAAATGTACTTTAGGGGGTTCGATCGTACACTGCAGACCCTATATACCCACCCCAGATTATCTTCACGGCAAACATTCAGGGGCCGATTAGAGGGGGTGCAGCCGGCATCCCTCACCCCCAACCAAACCTAAAATATCGTCAAAGTAAATGTGCGCCCATCTAAATTTCCCCCGACCCTTATAGGAAAAAAGCGCCGTTAGCCACGCAAAGTAAGGCATGTAAGACATTTACCAGAAACACCGAGAGACCGGAAATAGAGCGCACCCCACCCTCCACCACCCACCACAAAAAATCTTTTCACAATAATTCTGGATCAACCCATGACATTTATGCGTGGAAGCTATCACACTTATCAATCATTAAAACGAATGACAAAACGTTAGTCCTACATCCCATTTCAGATACACTGTAAAAAATTGCACTGAATGATCAATGGCGATGACATAGGTCTAGTTAATGTCAGAATATTGAATCCTGACATGACGGCGTGTTTCACATTGTTGGAATGTGTATTATACTTTCTTGCGTGAAATGCTCGCTTTAATATTGACAGGATGCCGATTCATTTTCATGCGTTATTGTCAAAATCTACCATTAATGAAACAAAAAGAAATTAATGTGATTTGACTTAATGAACCTTTGATTCTCGGTTAAAAGTTATATCAATATTATGAAAAATACAGGGGAAATTTACAAACATGTAAAGTGCATCGACGAAATAAAAAAAATGTGTAGGCCTATTTCACTTACGTCTTTTCGAATAAAACTAATGCAGGAAAAGGTACGTTGGTTGACAAATAAGTTTACGTTTGTTCTGTAACTCAAAACAACATTTATTTATAGGCCTATTCAGGAGATGAATTAAGTGATTTGTAGAAACGATTGTATAAGATTATTACGGGTTAGCTCCTGACCTAGTCAAAATTGTTTTTATTAGCAGCATGGAGTAAAGCGAATGTAATTGAAAAAAGTGAACCATAAGGCAAAATTGCACAAAAGTAGGATTTATAACTGCATCTGAAACTATAAATTTACATAAACACTGGTCTAACAAGACCTAAATTCTAATACCGTAAAACTAATAGTAACCCTGGGATACGGTTCTTTGATTGTGTTATTAGGAAGGTCACTATTAGAACTGGGGTTACAAAAGTAGTTAATATAAATAAGCCTAATTTGTAGGGGCGGATCCAGCGGAGCTAGATAGAGGGGCCCGAAGTTGAACAAGCCTAGGTATGTGGTTTAACAGAAAAATGATAACAATAGGTAGTAGGGCCCACGTGGGGCCCGGGGAAATTTTTCTCTACTGATACTCTTTGGTGCACTTTTAACGCCCCAAAATTGTGCAAAAAATTTTTTTTTTTTTAAATTTCAAAAGGGCAGGGGCGCAGGTCCGTTGCCCTCCCCCTTAGATCAGCGCCTGATCTTGAAATAGTAACTTCCTTCACCTTTCAAGTCAATAATCCATGGAAAAGAGAAAAGAAACCTGCCAGACAGTTATACCAAATTAAAAGTATGGGAGAAAGAGCCCTCGAACATGGACTTAACTGATTTAAATTTCATTTAGTTGTAGTTTTATTTATTCTATTCGGAGTAGTGGGTTATTGTGAAAGATTACATCTTAGGATAAGTTAGTATAGAGTAGTGCGTTACAAGTAGGGGCTTTACATTAAGATTATGCAACCGGCAGGCGGTCCATTGGGATGAATTTATTGAGAAACTGATTAAATTAAATTAAAATAGTGCCTAAGTGTCCCATAGAGCATCTATATAGAAACAAATTCGGACCCTGTGTGTACCGCCTATTTCTATCAGTTTGGTGTTCAAATCGCACCTATGCTGGACCAACTTGGTAACCCAGTCTTTCTAGCTCATTGAATCCTGCCCTGCAAATTCTATACTCATTTCTTGCATTACTTTTATTGCGTGGATCATGAGGTCTATGCATAAATGTATTAGTCATGTAAAAATGGGCCAGCTATGGGCGAGAGCATTATGGGAAATAACGCCATTTGCGCGTGCACAAATAAAGAACTAGGAAGATCGGCACACGTGGGCTAAATTGGGGCTATGGACGAGCATTATGGGAAAATGACGTCGGCATACACAAATAAAGAATAAGGGGGAAAACTACATACAGTACGTCGGAGAAGTTCTAGGTATTTCTTATAGCTGATAGAAAGGCGCAGAGATGTCGGCGATAAACGAGTGTTTATAGAATTGTTATAGTTTTGGAAACCAAGTGAGAGTTTTAGAATTTTAAAATAAAGTTTATGTAATATAGAATAGTTTCAGCAAAGCATAAGTATAGGTTTAATAATACCACTCATAAGAACAGTACGACCAATGCAGTTCTAGGTTTTTTAATGACGGCACACAATGTACTGCTACTATTGCTTTCTTTGCTTTGGCATTGTTTTTCTCTTACGACAATTTTTATACCGGCAATATTTCTTCTGCTGATAGGCTATTGACAATATATTAAATGACCTCTATGAAGATATACAGTAAAAATTCAAGACATAGTAGAAAATGTGTATCGTGCACATCATTAAATGCCAAACAATGTTGAAGTAGCTGGGGTGACATAGGCCTAATGTAGGTGCAACAAATTTAATAGATGCTTAGAGACAGTATTTCATGTTTCAGATCATTTAATTGCGATATTCCAACACCCGAGTATCGCAATACATTTGCATAGAAAAAGCATTTCCACTATAACCAGGAAACTCATTTCTACTCTTAACACATGCGTGTTTGTCCACGTTTTGCAGACCTTTTTAAAGGACAGCAACTTGTACATTATAATTATTATTGTATTGTCCCGCAATAGAAAGCAACAATCCACTATACGATTATAAAGAATACCGTAGCACATGATGTTAGAGAACGTATGTAAATATTACGCAAATTTCGTTGCTGGGTAAATACTTATGCAAATTTTGTTAGTACAGCGGAATTATTATAGGCCGACACAAATTACTACATTAACACGGTGGAATTAAACAAATATCCAGCATTTGGTTGGGCCACTCCATGGTTGGGTCAATAACTACAAACAATATAATGCAATAAATTTCACTAATTATTAAAAGTGATAAAAGAAAAAAACACTATAAAGCTAATTTAGTGGAAAGGAATATGGGTTATTGACAACCAGTGAAAAAAACAGTGGCTATGTAGCAATAAGTACAACCATCCCGTAGCCTGGATGGACTATAATAACGCATGTGTCTACTCCATACACTGGTGTAGGGTACTTGGGCCTAACCTATAAGTGTGGGATCTTACCAAAGGTTTGTGAGGAATATTCCATAGTCCTTGTACGGCAGTGTAATTTTCTCCTATAAAGAACGTTCACACACTTGTTGACTTTAAAAGTTGGCCAAACTATACCACGCGGATTTCAGAGATTAAACGTGGAAGGTTAAATACAAACATGTAGTTGAATGCAGTCTTGGTCCAAGACGATTTAATTCGTAAAAAGACAATCAAAAGGCACCAAATGCGTTCCATAGCAGGCGGATTGTCATACATTTCTGATGTTTTTCACGACAAAACAACATAAAAATTCACCCATCAACTAAAGGCGCAGGTCATTAAACATTTAAAATCGCAATAATTATTTATTAAACACTTAAACCAGCTTAAACTATAACATACAGACTTCAGTCAAGTCAACGTTGAATGATGTAGACCTATGTTCCGTTTGAAATGATTTACAGTGTACATTAGACGGGCGTGTTCCAACGCAAATATGAATTTACAATCTTTTTGTGATGAGTTGAAACAGATAAAAGTTTATAGAATCCGGTGTAGGCCCAAAGCTGGTTTTAGAATATTACAAGTAAACCTATAATTAGGTTTAATAAACTATATTTGTTATCATATCCATAATATTTATGTTACAACCAAACCACAATGACTAATATTCATCAAATCTCACAAGCTTAAATACTTTAATACCAATGAATAATGCTAACTATAAAAAAGCTGCCCGTTTTAAATCGTATCAGAAAATATTTCTTTTAGCACAATCACATGGTCCAAACAGTATTGCCACCAGGAATTCCCCGACAGCAGGGCGATACCCCGACAGGGAGAACACCCCCGACGGGTAGGGCAAGTTTGAAGTCGGCGTGTTTCATGTTTTCAGTTTTCCAAGCACAAAAGTAAAAACACGTTATTTGTCTATTTTGCATGCCTTTTTAGTGCCGTCTGGGTATTGGGGGCTCGACTGGATCTTGACACTACCCTATAAACCCCGAAGAAATCCTTAAATTTCTGCCCGACGGGGGAGGGCAAAGTTCCCCCGGCAGGGGTTGTAGTCTCCCTACCCCCTAGCGCAGCCACTGGGTTAAAAGCGGCGAAAGGCCTATAACCTGGCACCAAATGCGTCTCATAGTAGGTCTATGTGGATTGTTATACCTGTACAGTCGACGTTCTCATTTACAAACTTCTCATTTACAAACTTTCTATTGTACAAACACTATTCAGCCAATTGACCGAATTAGTGATGGCCTGTGACGTCACGAAAACTCGCCTTCGTGGGTACGAGAAGCAAAACAAACCGTAAAGTCCTATCTTATAACGTAGGGCGTGTAAATTTTAGGGGGATTAAGCCTATTAATCCCCCAAACCCTTACATCCGACACTGTGTAGGCATATGCCCTGCTTTCGTGCTTTGCATCTTAGGTTTTGGGTTACAGCTGGCTTACTATTATTTCCTCGTCGATATTTACACCCCCTACACCCAATAAAAATTATTTCAAGGTCAATTTTAGGGTGAAAGGAACTTAACTTAAGCATGCTAAGGCCCTTAAGGGTAAGTCCGGAATTAAAATTTCCATAGATAAATCTATAGAACATTAGTTGTGACCTAACTGACAAGGTTTTACAACACATGGACCACGAACATGTCGAAAAAACGTGTTGAAAAGTAAGTCTCATATAAAAAGTGGGTCTACTACTCAAATTACACAGCATTAAGAATAGGTAAATTAGAGATTTTGAAAGGGTTGTGCTTGAAAACCAGAAAACAGTTAAATAACTTTTCCCCGTTGAAAACTAAACTCGCATTACAAACAGGTACTCATATAAATGGAAAGATAGGTCAAATTCACATTAGAACAAGTAATTTTTATTGTGACTTTTGATACGGTTTTCAAACACAACCCTGTAATCAATTTCCTATTATTTAGCATTGTGCATGAGCAGTAGACCCACCTTTTGATTTAATGCCTACTTTGGAAATTGTTTTCTTTCATTATTGCATTGTCCAAATGTTTTGAAATCTTGTCAGATAGTTTACAACTAATTGGTTTATAAGTGTGTCCACAAAAATCGCAATCCCTGAGTCCCCCTTTAAATCTTAAATCCGCCCCTACCTAATAAAAAAAACAATAATTAGGCCTACTCTATATACTTTCGGAACACCTATCACTACGCGTCACTGACAACAGACAGATCATGACAGACGAGCTACAAGTCAAGTCATACGGTAATTATTGCTTTTTATTTAGGCCTATTTGGTATTCTATTATAAAGTTCAAAATTTATAAATAAACTTCCCATAAGTCTAAAATTAGATAATGTATAATTTTGTATAAATATTTTTATTGTTATTATTAGGTATTCGGTGT